>CACVCL010033215.1:0-10051 GCA_902729485.2 Mus minutoides | reverse complement strand
GCCCATAAGAAATTATACATTGTAACATGGACCTTGACATTTTCTGGGGAGGTCATATTGTTGTTAACTCAAATGATAAATATTCTGAACAATAGCATTTCCTGGCTATATTTTTGTTTCTCCCTTTGTACTTTGTCCTTTTCCTCTTTATTGTCTTCATTTTTACTAAGTAGATGGGACAATGAGGACTATATTTTTTTGTGTGGGGGGGGTACAGGGAAGGCATATTTTAAAAGATGTACTGACAGCCAGGGTGTAGTTCCTTATGGACAACTGGAAGTCAAAGGCACTCTCACGAGACCTGTCACATGCAGAAGGTACTACTTTGATCAGAATCCTCATCTTCATTATTCTGTATTCAGAGGGACAAAATCCTGGTGCTCGTGGCCTTGAATGTCCATCTATTGTATGGCCACTATATGGACCTCAAAAATCAAGGGGGCAATATTGGTGACATAGGGGCATTATGTCAGGATGATTTGCAGATTTCCAAGCAGTTCAAGTAAAAGTATAATACTGACTTTCCAGTAACTTCCTCACCTCTGTCTAAGCCTTCTTAAGTCTCTGAAATTTTTCAAGCGTCTTAATTCCCAACAGAATGAATTAAACATCAGGAGAAAGTCTACCAGGCCCCCCCTTTCTCTCTGAGCAGGTATTAAATGATTGAAGGGACTATAATTATGAGAATTTCTGGGACGCTGCTTCTCATGCCTGTCTCTGTAGATGCTTCTTGGGTAGTTGGTGGTTATGGTTCACATCTGTTGTTGATTGGCTCGATGCCAGCAGCTCTGGTTCTCTGAACTGGAAAGGAACTCAAATGTGGGGTTTTAGAGGTATGGAGAACCACAGGATGTGAACATCCTGGGCCTCTGGTGCCTCGTAAGGAAGCTGCATCTGCTGGATTAAGGAGCTGGAGAGAAGGCCAAGTCAGCAGCCGATGTGAGCCGTTTTCCTGCACTCAGGCCCATGTGTCCCACCCCCTTCCACTTCCCTTGGATCACAGGCTTTCCCAGGTCCGTCAGCCGAGCTGCAGAGTCAGGTCTGACTAGCAGATGTAGGGTGAGTGGCATTCACAATGCTGAACAAGGAGATCCTTCTTCCAGATGTGATGGACACCAGATGGCTTGGGGTGTGGAGGTTGAAGACTATGGCAGAACTATCCTCAAACCTGCTGGCAAGCAATCTTGAGAGAAAGTGAGAGTAGAACAAAAGCTTTGTTTTTTTCTTCAAGTTTTCCTTATGATGTTTTTAGTGTGCTTTGGTCTCAAGCATTTCCCCTCCGTGTCAATCTGCACTGACAGATGAGTTGATTAGAACACAGAGGAGAGAATCTCAATTTTCATCATCATCTTGCAGAAATAATGTGCAGGAACTGCAATAAAAGCATCTAGCTGAAAATATAGGGTGTTTAAAGATCTGCTTTGTCTAGTATTCTTGGACTCTCTATATTAGAAAGAAATATTTTTCTCTGTGTCAGATTTACTTATTTTACACTGGGTCTGCATATCAACACAGGCTGGTGTTGACTTATTATACTAGGTTATTATCAACCAGACCAGACCACCAGACCTCCGTTGAAGAGGACCAGTGGTGTTAGAAGAGCACACATTGGGCAGGGGGTTTGGAGCCATCTAAAGTGTCCGTGTTTCTATTGTCACTGAAGGCCTATGATCCGCCTGTCTTCCTAAAGCCCCTAGAACAAGTACAGTAACTCTGCTCTGGAGTGTGGCAGAAACTGTACAAGTTAAGATTCGACCATGATCCTAACAGTAGCATTAGCTCAATGACCCAACTTTCTCTAAAGATAGATTATAGTGATGGTAGCCAAACCTGTGAATTGTTAGCACTTCCAAGGATTAAAAGGTTGACGGAGTTCAAGCCAGTGCTATGCTGTGGTCAGGTCACTGATGTGAAAGGATGTATGTTAACTTTCAGCCTATGAGATGGAATAGACCTGAAAGATATCTCCCTTGAACCCCAGAGCAATGAACCTTTAACCAAACCAAAGCAAACCAAAAATCCTAGAAGTAAGAAGGGAAGAAGAAACTGTTTTGCAAATAATCTGAGGTAATCATTGTTGGAAGACTGGAAGGCAGAACTGAGATGTGGAATATGTGAAGGATGGACATCTTTGAGTAGAGTTTACTCAAGGGCTTAAATGTAAAAGGTAAAGGCAATGGAACACACACACACACACACACACACACACACACGAGAGAGAGAGAGAGAGAGAGAGAGAGAGAGAGAGAGAGAGAGAGAGAGGGAAACAGAGAGACAGAAAAAGAGAGAAAGAGAGAGAGAGAGAGAGAGAGAGAGAATAAATTCTGAAGGAGACATCAAAGAATGACTTGATTTTATTTTCCGAGGGTTTCTCTGTATAGCCCTGGCTATCCTGGAACTTACTCTGTAGACCAGGCTGGCCTGGAACTCAGAAATTCACCTGTCTCTGCCTCCCTAATGCTGGGATTAAAGGCGTGCGCCACCACGCCCAGCATGACTTGATTTGGAACGATAGTATACAGAGAATTTTCTTACTGGTGTTCTATCATGAGTGGTTTTTGGTTGCCTAGAATAATAACAGAGAAACTAAAGAAGAAATCTCCCCACAGAGATTTCTAAAGAGCTTGGAAAAGTTAACTTATAATGGAATGGCCCTATAATGGAACTGAGAATTCATAAGAAGGTCCTGATGGGAGTTATCTTCAGAAGCAAAGTTCTAAGAAATACAAATAGGTCATAACATTTTCAGAAAAAGTAAGAATTTTATGCTTAATACATGCTCATACTTAATATAGTTTGGGATATGTAAATTAGCACTGGAGTATTAGTGAGTTCTCTGTTCCACTGAAAAGCCGGGTCTCGATGCCTGTGTGTCCAGTCAGGAGACATGGGAGTGTGCTTCAGATCATTGGTTATTTGGTGGAGCTTCAGGCTCAGAGCCACCGTGAGGGGTCCAGTGTTTTCAGGCTTCTGTTTTGAGGGCTGTGCAGGCCTGTTATTGTACCTATACACTTTGCTTTCTTTATATTCCATACAAGTACAAGACCTCATTGTGGTGATACAGATAATATACTGCCATCCCTGTCTCAGACTTAATCAATATCAGTACCTCAAGTAGTTTATAAGATTGAATTTTGAGGTCATAATACATGAATATACACTTTCTGGTTTTACTTACTATTCTTCAATGTAGCCAGATAATGCTCTGTCTGGTTACTTGGCAGCCAGCTGTATGTTACATCCTTTCAGGTACATTGCTAAAATGCTTCTTTAGAAGACTTGGGAAAGCCGGGTGTGGTGGCACACGCCTTTAATCCCAGCACTTGGGGGGCAGAGGCAGGCGAATTTCTGAGTTCGAGGCCAGCCTGGTCTACAGAGTGAGTTCCAGGACAGCCAGGGCTATACAGAGAAACCCTGTCTCGAAAAAGCGGAAAAATAAAAAAGAAGAAGACTCGAGAAAAGGTAAGACTAAAGACAAAGCACAGCCTGGAGCTCCAGCTGCTGACTGGGGCAGGGAGAGAGGAGGGAATAACAGCATAACAGCTGAGAAATATGAGGTCTTTGGCCCCTTTCCCAGAATTGCCAGGCTAAGACCTTGGCAGAGACTCAACAGGAAACTGAACTCTATTTGCATATCCTTTTATACTTGGGAGATTAAAAGCTTCAACCTTGAGTGATCACAGTTTTTGAGAATCATGACAAGGCATTAAAGAAGAGGTGGGGTGTCCTGAGGGAGGTGAGCAGGAAGCCTCGCAGGGTAGGTGTGAGACTGACAACGACTTTCAATTGCCTTTGATTAATGATGAGTGTATTTCATTTAGTTCTTTTTCCAAAATATTCTTATTGGGTCACACAAAGGAATCAGCAGGGCAGGGATCTTCGCTTCCCCAAAATCTTGGGAATCTGTCTAAGTCAACCCCTTTGTCCCATAAGCTAAACCTTCTTTCTGTGCAGATGCTGACATTGCTTATCATTGAAGGGGTCCTAGAGATAATCAACTATCAACTCAATTGTGTAGATGCCATCAGAGGCTCAAAGAGCTCAACTGACTTATCGAAAGTCACACGCAAAGTTCTAAGGGAGTTCTGACTCCCCCGTGATCTTTTAGCTCTCCTTTAGCAGGTGGAAATTTCCTTAGGTCTCAAGTGACTTCTCTCAGACCCAGGATTTGGCAGAACTACTCTTTACTATTGTCTCCCATCAAAGCGTGCTTTTCTCTGGCAAGACAGTGACTGATTCCCTGGCCTTTCCCCCAGTTCTCCTGGACTAGTTCCTTATGGTTCTTTAATGGAAGAATGAACATATTTATCCTTGAGATTCATTTAGGAGAACTTGGCTTTCTTGACAAAGTAGTAGTATAAAGAGAACTTGGCTTTCTTGGCAAAGTAGTAGTATAAAAACTAACCTTCTGTAGTCAACACGGGCAGTACAAGGATAAGTGAATGCTACCCTTCATAGTAGTAATTAACATAATAGTTTTCAAGGACAGGAAAAGCTCTATTCTTAAAAGGGCACATTAATTAAGACTTGGGATGAGGGGGTCCCTGCAGGTGTCACAGGAGCAGGGAAACAACCCTCAGAGAGAGGAATGAAAACTCAGTTCACCCTGACCTAGGCTGGATCAAACTTCTAGAAAGTCTAACAGCAGACATTTTATTGCCAGTATATTTAAACACAGTACAATTTGGGATAAAATTTCCAGGAAACAGATTACCAGGTAGCAATCATTCCAATCCCAGGCACACACAAAAGCTTATGGCATGAATACACAGAAATTCCCGTTCAAAGTACATGTAACCACGAAGGTGGGTTTTATAGCTAACAGACTAGAATCTAGCATGGTCTCTGACCTAGATAGCATAGAGGTCAGGAGGCCATAGGTAGATGTGATATCTTCCCTAAGGATAGGTTTTATTAACTGGGAGCTAAAGACAAAGATCTAGGGAGGGAGAGTCTGGAATAATCATTCAGGGGGTTTTGGGTGAGGTCTGGTTCCACAAATAGCAAAAGGTCACCAGGTCATTAACGAGACCCACTCTCATTCTGGGTGGAATGCAGGTATTTGATTTTATCTCCTCCACTGAGGAGACACCCTGCATGTTTAAGATTCCTGGTTTCCCTAGTCATCTGTGGGTACAAAGACTTTTGTGCTCCTAACTTGGGGAGATCCTTCATGAGAGCATTCCTAAAGCTGGGCAAGGCCAACCTTTATAAAAATGTGGATTCTTTACTTTGCCTTTGTCCAGATGTCTGATCAAGTCTGCTGGAAAATGGTTTCTAATGAAAAATTTGTTGTTTCTGCTATTCTAGTAAACTTGAGACATGTTCACTTGGCACAGACGAGGGACCTTAAGGACCAGTGCTTATTAAGTTGATATGCTCACCCTTCCAGTGATGGCATGGCTTTTAGAACTTGTAATATAAACAGCACAGAGAATTAATTTAGATTAGTCTTTGGAAAGAAGATTCTTGATATGTCATCTTTATGAAAAAGAATGTTGGCAATACATTTGGGGTTAGAAAATGCTAATAGTTATTGACAATGAGCCCCTTCACCCCCCAGGCTAGATCCTTTGGTGTTTTCTGTGTAAGACCTCCTTTACTGTGGGATGCTAATATTGTTGAGCACCTTTGGGGTGTGCATTATAGATGCTCTTTGTAATAATCCTGTGAACTTATTCTTCCTATTTTATGGGCAAAGGATAGATTAAAGGCTTAGAGAATTTGAACAACCCACTGTAAGATCCTGGAACTCATAAGTAAGGAGTTATGGTCATCACTGTTTAAACACACATGCAACTTATGAACCAAATTCTTTTTTTTTAAAATTTATTTATTATTAGGTAATTTCTTCATTTACATTTCAGGTGTTATCCCATAAGCCCCCTATACTCTCCCCCCGCCCTGCTCCCCTACCCACCCACTCCCACTACTTGGCCCTGGCATTCCCCTGTACTGGAGCATATAAACATTGTTAGACCAAGGGCCTTTCTTCCCCAATAATGGCCAACTAGGCCAATTTCTAATACATATGCAGCTAGAGACATGAGCTCTGGGGGTTCTGATTAGTTCATATAGTTATGAACCAAATTCTTAAATAAATTCTTAAGATAAATGAAACAACTTTCCCAGTAATATCCATATTATGAAAAATTAATTTCAGCACACGTTAATATATTTTCATGGCTGGTTATCACATTTGTTTTTATATATCTGTACTATAGTGGCATGTATTAGTTATCTATACTATAATGGCATGTATTAGAAAACATTCTTTTTAAATTGTGACATGAGACTTTTTGTTAGGACAATAAGGAAGCTTTCATGGATCTGCAGATATGGGAACTCTCAGAGGTAATTATCTAAGACTTGGGAAGAGACTTGTGTCTTTTGTCTTGGCATGATCACACCTTTTGCCATTGTTAGTTTCTTCTGGTATCCTATATATAAGACTAGGGAGGACAACTCTGATGGGAAGCCAGCTCCATCCAAGAGGGAGCATTCAGACCTTCTGTCTATCGAGCAGACATAACCTTTTGCCAGTGGAAACTTCTGAAGGGGAAGAACCTTTATGCCTCATCCTGCTGCTCTTTCCCCTTTGGCCCAGGCAGTTTTGGAGACAGTTATGAGTAGGGGAAAAGACAAGAAAACTCAAAGGAGCAAAGTAGGCAGGTTGTATCTTCAGAGAATAAGGAAGTTGTCTAAGTATAAATGTAAGGGTTGGAAAATCGCTGAAGGAAGACCCCAGACTCACATAGTATGCAAAAACAAAGAGTGCTTATTCTGCAGAAGCAACCAGCATGAGGGGGGTCAACCATTCTTTGAAATGGTGACCCCAGATAAAGGCACATAGGCCTTCTTATAGGTAACCGGGGGAACTCTCAAGGATTAGGTAATCTAAAATTTCATTGGTGGGTGCTAGGGGTCACAGGTGGTCAGTGGTCTACATTCCTATGTCATGAGCTTTCAATCATGTGATGAAATAGGGCTGTCTAGCACAGATGGCCCAATCTGAGATAAGATATTTTTCCATTTTTGTGGTTATTCCTAGGCTGTTCTTTGGGAGAGGGTTTTATGATACTGTTCTGGATTTTATGGTCTGTTTCTAGAACTAGTGTCTCATGACCTAGTTTCTGGCACTTATCACTTATAGTCTATTCTTGAAGCTGGTTCCTTATGTTTTTTTTTTTTTTTTTTTTTTTTAAATCAGATCTGGTCCTCAAAATGGAGACAAATAGGGTCCTTAAATGGGGAAAATGGGGATTATATTGTCTTTTCATAACCACGATGGAGATAGACTGAGATGAGAGAATCTCAAGGAGGGGGAGGTGTCCCTGAATGTAATTGCAGATTTTACTTTGCTCTGCCTATTGGGGGGACTTCAACTCATGTAGTTTCTCAGAATTCCCAGACCTAAGAGTACATTCCAGAGCTGAGTCTTCCTGTTTCAGTTCCTACAAGAGATTGTCAGCATTCTACCTGGTAATAACAACTATCATCTCATTCTTTTTCACATGATGTTCAGAGATTAATACTCCCTGTCCTAGTTACTTTTTCAATGCTGTGACAAAACACCATGACGACCAAGGTAACTTACAAAAGAAAGTGTTTAATTTGGGGTTCACTGTTCCACACACACACACACACACACACACACACACACACATACACACGGAATGGTAGATGTCTTTTGAAACCTCAAAGTCTTCCTACCACTAGTGACACACCTCTTTCAACATGGCCACCCTTCTAATCCTTCCCAAACAGTTTCACCAACTGGGGACCAAACATTACAATATATGAGCCCATGGGGCCATTTTCAATCAAGCTACCATACTTCCCAAAGGACTACGTTTACAAATATATTCATGTAGACTTTCTAGAGCTTGGTAACACTAGTTTAGACATAAGAATCCAAAATTAAACCCATAAGCGTTTCCACTATTTCTCATGGTTATGCCCCGAGAGATTTACTGAACATCTGGACAACCTCACAGTGTATCATCTCAAGATGGTGACTATTGCATCACCACAGAGAAATACCACAAAGGAGAGAGCTCAGGCAAAACTAAGTGCTGGAGGCTGAGGGCACAAACATGCCACAGATATGCAGGAGGCTGCCAGTATAATAGGGGCAAAATGGGAGGCATTTCTGCCTTCCAAGCATGTGTTTCTTTGATAGTGTCTACTGAGTCCAAGAGGACTCTGGGGAAGTACTGAGTCCATGTTAACAAGTCATATTTTGACATATACCAAGGAAAGAAGACCTTTAGTTGAGCAGTGTGGGGGAGGGGTACTGGTACTTGGGTCCTGGCTCAGCCTCTTTCAGTGGTGTGGCCTTGGGCATTCCCCAAACATCCTCATACTTTCGGTTTCTTCATCTGTGAAATAGAAATAACAACAGCACCCGGTTGCTGGGAGGACTCATCAAATGTAGCACACAACGACTTCGTGCAGAAGTTCTCTGAGACTGCAGGCCAGCGTTATTAACCTCATTACGAGCAACTCTGGAGTGACTAATGAATTTCCACTTCACAGGGCTTTTTATTTTTAGTTTCATACTGCTGAAAGTCAAAAAGAGGTTTTCCTTTTTCCAACTAATAGGAAACTAGGCTGACTGATCATAGAAGGTGAGAACAGGGAGAGACCTTGGCAGTATCTGGTCCAGCATCCTCATCTTACAAATGAGTGTGAGAGGAGAAGTGATGGGCTCAAGTTCTCATGGGAGAGAAGCAGGTCTGGAATAAGTGGCTTCCTTCCCATCCTGCAACTCCTCCTGTGCAGCGGTTAAATCCTGTCTAATTCTTTGTCTCTCACTTGAGATAACTCAGAAATTGGCCAGGATTGTGTACCTAGGGCAGGATGACCAGTGCTGAGGAAAATGAACCATCATTCTTATTAAAAACACTTTTAATAATTTGACTTTTTCTTTACCACAGTGTCATCCTAGCAATGTGTTGGCTGGTGTGCTATGGCGAGAATCATCTGAAGTGAGAGAACTTCAATTGAGAACAAGCCTCCATGAGATCCAGCTGCTGGGCATTTTCTTAATTAGTGAGTTATGGGGAAGGACCCAGGCCATTGTGGGTGGCCCATCCCTTGGCTGGTGGTCCTAGATTCTATATGAAAGCAGGCTGAGCAAGCCATTAAGCAATGATACCCCTCGATGGCCACCAGCTCCTGCCTCCAGGTTCCTGCCCTGCTTGAGTTCCTGTTCTAACCCCCTTTAATGATGAACTGTGACGTGGAAGTATAAACCAAATCAACCCTCTCCTCCCAACTTGCTTTTGGGTTATAGTGTTTCATGCCAGCCATAGAAACCCTAACTAAGACAAGAAACTTGCTTTTATTTTGAAAAAGACAGAAATGGGAGATTCTTTGTCTCTAAATGAAATTGAGGGGAAAGCTGGCTGGCGGGCTCTGCTCATTGATCCGTTTATTCCCCGGCAGAGTGAGTGAGAGGCCCTGCGGTGAGGGCCAGGGGTTACCCAGGTTGAGATGAGAGAGAGGAGCCCAGCCTTTCTTCCTTCACCTCTTTGTGCTCAGTGTGATAGTGCAGAGGAGTTGGGGGGAGGATTAGGGTTTGGAGGTTCTTCAGAAAGGGTCAGAAACCACAGACTGAGCTTTAGACAAGCACTCTGACTTCATTGAGAGCTTCAAACTCTCAGGACATAGAGTAGAAGAAACTTCTCACTCTCCAAGACTTGAAGGAGCTAGTTGAGCGCGGGGGCGTGTTCAGCCTGGCTGGGTAAGGAATGGTTTTCCAGCTGAGTAGGGGTTCCTTAGCAGGGATGTGGGTTAAAGCGTGTGTGTGTGTGTGTGTGTGTGTGTGTGTGTGTGTGTGTGTGTGTCTGTGTGTGTGTGTGTGTGTGTCTGTGTGTGTATAACAGTACTTCCTTATGGTTCTCAGATGGCAGGATCTGGAGGAGGAATCTCTGAGCCAGAGGTTGGTCCTTTTGGCTATTAGCTGATAGATGAGGACAGGGAGGTCACCGAATTCTTCAGTTTTCACTTTCTACAAGCTTAGTGAGGTAAACTTTCTTCACTTCTA
>CACVCL010033212.1:0-10064 GCA_902729485.2 Mus minutoides | reverse complement strand
AACTAACTAGTACCCCCTGGGCTCGTGTCTCTAGCTGCATATATAGAAGATGATGGCCTAGTTGGCCATCAGTGGGAAGAGAGGCCCCTTGGATATGCAGACTTTATATGCCCCAATACAGGGGAACGCCGGGGCCAAGGGGTGGGAGCGGGTGGGTAGGGGAGCAGGGCCGGGAGGGGGGAGGATATAGGGAACTTTCCGGATAACACTTGAAATGTAAATGAAGAAAATATCTAATAAAAGTTGAAAAAAAAAAAGAGTTATTTTCTAGTCTGTATCACTGCTCCAAGAAGAGTAATAGTGATCGCTTTTCTATCTCAGTGATATCATGCAGCACCAAAAATGTCATCAGGTGTACATGTTTTGCCACTAATTCACTCTTTCTCTCCAAGCACAAAATTTGTTATTAAATTTGTTATATTGGATTTGCAAACTTGGCACAAAGAAACTTACATTTTTTTTTCTAACAGGAGTAATAGTCAAATAGTTTAAGTTTTCTTGTTTTCTAATGCATGAAGTTTTTTTTATGCAAAGCATTGCTTTGTCCTTTTCCTTCTAGTTATAAAATCATAGTTGATATACAGAGATAACTGAATTTTCTTCAAAATGATGTAATATCTGTGTTGCCTCTATGCTATGTACTGTAATGTTTTATAACATAAAATGCACCTACCCTGAAGGCAAATGCATACTTCCTATAAGAAACCAATTTCTAAGACTTTGTCCTTGTATTCACTCAGGCTTTTTAGTGCTCTCTGGTAAACCATTGACTTGACATAAAATATTATGTTTTAGTATTAACTATGGAATATGTCTCAGAGAAGACAATATCATTATCAAAGGTCACAGAGCCATGATAGGGTACAAGTTATCTTGAAAACAACTCCCAAAGCACTCAATTATTTGTTTTCACATTTGAATTCCAGAATTCTTGGAAGCAAACATTTTTTATAATACTGATTCGATATGTTATACAAATACTAAATTATGATATTACTTATACAACACAGATTCTTTTCCATGTGTAAAATGAATCACTATGTAGTTTTGAAATGAATACTCTCACCAAGACATGAGGAGACATTTACCTTATAAAATAAACAAACTTATGATTTATTATAGTGGTAGTTGGTAGGTGATGGTATTACAGAAGGATTGAGTTCATCTTCTGTTGAAGCTAGACAAGGCAACTCAGTTGAATGAAGTTAAGGTATCCAAAGGTAGGCTGCCGTGGACTGGCCTCAGTAGCCCCCCCTCAATCCGTGGGAGAAATCAGGGTTCCAGTACAGGTGGGCAGGGAGTAGGTGAAAGGGTGACAAACAGACAAGGACACAAGGGAGTGTGTTGTATCTGAATGTAATTTGTCTCAAAGCCAGCAGACTTATAACTGACTTTTACACAAAACAGAGGAATGCATACAAAAAAGTTAACAGGAACTAATTGGATAAAAATCACTGTTAACAACTGGGTTCCAAAGCAGTCCCACCTAAGATCAGCTTAACCTTTGAAGCCAAGGGCAAGGGCTTTGTGCCCTTGCCACAGTTCTTATCTAGTCTATTGTATAGTCCACCTTCCCCCTAGACCATTGTAAATTCCTGTGTATGGGAGTGATTCAGGTATCTATTGTTCTAAGTATTTACTATAGTTTCTTCTTAGACCACAACCTTCCTTCTTCCTCGGTCATTGTAAATTCCTGTGTATGGGAGTGACTCTGCTATTGCTCTAAGTATACTATGTGGACTAGCCCTGAGATTACTAGCTCTATTCTCATGAATTGTAATACTTGATTTCTTTCACTATCTCTCTCACTATACTAGAGGTAAATCTGAATGTTTCTGAATAGGTAACATTCTTACTGAAATCCAAGCCCAGGGTCAGGTCAAGGACTGCCTAGGACATTGGAACCCTGTTGGAGGCTAATCTAACTTAGCTATATGTCAAAATCAATCCTTAGAGGCACTTATAATAAAACAATATTGAGGGAAAGCACACAACAGATCTGTTCACCGACTAAAGCAAGGACAGATTTGGAGCATTCGTTATTACAGGATGCCACAGGTCATGGAGATGGTTTCCATGAACCTTTCATCTTGGACTGCTTCCAGTCACTCCTGGAGTGGGTGTGGCAGTAGGCAACAAAGAAAGAGACAGCTCCTGTAAGGACTCACATCAAAACAAAGCTGCACATCTGTTACAGTTTCATTCTGTGTATGCTGTCTTGTGGGTTAGTCTCTGTCAATTACTTGGGCCAAGGTTTGTTAATTCTTTAGTTTTGTTTGTTTGTTTGGTTGGTTTTTTATTGTTTGTTTGTTTTTTGTTTTTTGTTTTTTGTTTTTTTTGGTGTCCTTGACCTCTCTGACTCCAGGATCCTTTCCCTTCCTCTTCACAAGGCTATACCTAAGGTTTGGCTGTGGGTTTTTGTTCTGTTTCCATTAGTTGCTATGTGAAGCCTCTCAGATGACAGTTATGTTAAGGTTCCTGTCTGTAAGTGTAGCCGAGTATTATTAACAGTGTCAGGGTTGGGATCTCTCTCATAGCCTGAGTCTCAAGGTGAGCCAGTCATTGGTTGGCCATTCCCTAATAGATTCATGGGAATTTCCATTTTTCTAAGTTTCTAGCTCTTCCAAGAGATGTCCCACCTAAATATAGACAGATTCCAGTTCTCTCTTCTTCTTTTCTTTCCCTCTGTCCTCTCAAAACTCCTTCATTCCAGTGATTTTGGAAATCAATTTGGTGGTTTCTCAAGAAATGGGGAATATTTCTACTTCAAAACCCAGTTCTTCCACTCCCTGCCATATACCCAAAAGATGTTCCAACATACACTATGTTTATAATAGTTTTATTTGTAATGTTCCTCAACCAAAGAATGGATAAAGAAGATGTGGCACATTTACAAAATGGAATATTACTCAGATATTAAAAACAAGGACATTATGAAATTGTAGGAAAATGGATGAAGCAAGAAAATATTATCCTTAGTGAGGTAAACCAGACCCAAGAAGACACACATGGTATGTGATCACTTAAAAATGGATATTAGCCATAAGGTACAGGATAATCATGCTACAATCCACAGACACAAAGAAGCTAAATAACAAGGAGGACCTAAAGTAGGATTTCACTGAGAAGGGGAAATAAAATTGACAGCAAGTGTTGATGGAGGGACAGAACTGGGTGGAAGAGGGGTGAGGAGGAAAACCAGAGTAATTATCATTCTTGACGATTAGTGATGTATATAGTTGATCTTTAAGCCCTCTGTTTCTGTTTATATGTGTGATTATTGTGCTAATTGTTTATTGTTCCAATTTGGCACAAATTCATTTCACCAAGATGAAAGAAGCTAAAATTTGGAATGATTCTCTCAGATTGGCTTGTGAGAATGACTCTAGTACATATTTCTTAATTAATGATTAATGTGGGAGGATCTAGTAATCTGTTGGGGATGTTACCTCTGGGTAGGTTGGTAGGAGGACCTGGAAATAAGCCAAATTTTATTACATATTTTCTTCTTTTACATTTCACATGTTATCCCAAAAGTCCCCTAAACCCTCCCCCATCCTCCTACCCACTGACTCCCACATATTAGCCCTGGCGTTCCCCTGTACTGGGGCATATAAAGTTTGCATGGCCAAGGAGCCCCTCTTCCCAATGATGGCCAACTAGGCCATCTTCTTCTATATATGCAGCTAGAGACATGAGCTCTGGGGGTACTAGTTAGTTCATGTTGTTCTTCCACATATAGGGTTAAAGACCCCTTCATCTCCTTGGGTACTTTCTCTAGCTCCTTCCTTGGGAACCCTGTGTTCCATATAATAGCTGACTGTGAGCATCCACTTCTGTGTTTGCCAGGCACTGGTATAGCCTGCCAAGACACAGCTATATCAGGGACCTTTCAGCACTATCTTAATGGCATATGCAATAGTGTCTATGTTTGATAGCTTACTATGGGATGGATCCCTGACTGCAGCAGTCACTGTTGGTCCATCCTTTTGATTCAGCTCCACACTTGATCTCTGTAACTCCTTCAATGTGTGCTTTCTTCTTAATTCTAGAATTCTAGGAAGGGGCGAAGTGTCCACATTTTGATCTTCATTCTTCTTGAGTTTCATGTGTTTAGTATATTGTATCTTGGGTAGTCTAGGTTTCTGGGCTAATATCCACTTATCAGTGAGTACATGTTATGTGAGTTCTTTTGAGATTGGGTTATCTCACTCATGTTTATACCCTCCAGATCCATCCATTTGCCTAGGAATTTCATATACAGATCTTTCTTAAAGAAATATGATGCATATGTAAGAGTTACATGAATGTTTGCATAATAATCATTTCCCAAAAGAACACAATTTACACTATTTAAAATGCTTGTTTAAATTTTAGACCAATGAGATGATAATTTAACCTGAGAAATAATGGCATTGCAAAAATGTAATAATTCAATGTACACTGAAATGCCTGAAGGAGAAGTAAAAGATTGATACAATGGTTAAATTCCCTATCACCACAGGGGAAGAGAATGTTGCAGAAGGAAACTGAAGACTTTATAAGCTTGATGATTTTGTGCACTGGATACTTTATGTACAATAAACACTGAACATAATGTGCAGTTAATGTCCAGCTCTTTGAATTAACATAAGGGAAGGCTTTTTGTGCTTATTTCACAATTGACTGAAAATATTTCTTAAAGTTAGTCACAGATGAGTTAAAAGATGTAATGCACGCTTTTAAGCCCAGCACTTGGGAAGCAGAGGCAGGCAGATTTCTGAGTTTGAGACCAGCCTGGTCTACAAAGTGAGTTCCAGGGATATACAGAAAAACCCTGTCTTGAAAACCAAAACCAAAACCAAAACCAAAACCAAAACCAAAACCAAAACCAAAACCAAACCAAACCAAACCAAACAACAACAAAGATGTAATGTATTTTTTTCCTTTACTGTTCTATGGTGATTAGTTATCAATAGATCTGTGTTTTTTTTTTTTTTTTTTTTGTATTGCACCAAGAAAAATATTTTCAAATTTTGTAAATTTTGTAAAGGCACTTAAAATCCACTAAACCCATTAGGAATGTTACTCTATAGAATGTGTGTATTCAGCAAACACAGGTATTATTAAAATCTGCAGTTTTTATTGAAATGGCTCTTCCATATTTATCACCCTCAGAATCAATTTCCCTTCAAATTGATTCTCTTGCACATCCTCTAAAGAGCATTTGGAAAAATACAAAGAGGAAAAGTATCAGGGTGATTATTTTAAAGAAAGTAATAAAAACCAAATCCCACTGTGTATAAGGATACAAATTGTATTTCAACCATCTCTATACAAACCATACTTATATTTTATTGTTAAGCTGATTTTATCTATCTCTTTCATATGAACAGAAGTAAACTAAACATTAATTCTTCTGAAATTACACATTCTTGGGAATATGGAACAGGAATGCAAGCTTCTGTTGTTTAAATAAAATGATATCTTCTCATATTTAAGTCTATGTATATAAATCAACTGAAACTGCGCTGTTACCTGAAGAATGAAATTGAAAGCCATAAGTAGTATAGTTTTTTAACACCCAAAAGTTAGTGTAATTAAAATGTAATAAAATACATTTGTTATGTCTTGTTATTGTAAGTTATCCACAGACTAAGTATATATGTTAAAGATAAATGTTTCCTTTAACTCTGCTTTAGAAATGAGATAATGTGAGATTTCTCAGCTATCAGTCTTACATTTATAGAATTCTATATTTTGTAATGAATATATATCACTCTTTTATTTCATGATTATTTTAGCTTCACATAGATGCTATGTTTTTAATTACAGGGCTTTCAATTTTCATCATACACACATCTATATGTATCTACATGTATATATAGATATGTTTTTATACACACATATATCTACATCTATATCTGCATCTACATTTAAATCGATATCTATATATCCATCTCTCTGTATGTATGTGTACACACAGACACACACATATAATATTTTGTAATGAAAAGATTCATTTTGTATTTTTTCATCTCTTTGTTAACTAGAGTTTATAACTATCTATTATTACTAACTTGCATGCATAAAACTATGGATTAATTGACTCACATAAATGAAATAAGTCTGATTTTTCTAGAAGTGATCTGAAATGTAGGCGGAAGACAATATATACAAATTTGAAGATCTCCTATGTTCACAAAACACACACACACACAAACACACACACACACACACACACACACACACACACACACACACACACACACAATGAGTCAGAAGTAGAATTCAACCCATGGTTTCTGATACCAGTGACTGCACAGGGGATGTGGAGACAAGAGGAACACTGCCATGCTTCCAATTTATTGCAACTGGAAATTTCTAAAAACAGAGAAACTATAGTCTGAGCATTTGAGGTTGTCCTCTGAAATCTATATACTGATGCACACATAAGATATGCACCATAAGTGATGTGCAACTGCACATATAAATAGGCATACAAAATTAATAAAGGTTTCTGCACAGGCAATTGTTAAAGCCTTTAATGCCAATAATGATGACCTTTTAGTACTTCTGAAAGGGTAGAATATATGAGGTCAGAAAACATATTTCAGTGTTTCAAACAGAATTTTCTTCTTATTTGCCTAAAGTCTTTCTATAAAAACTGTTTATTTAGTGTGTGTGTGTGTGTGTGTGTGTGTGTGTGTGTGTGTGTGTGTGTGTGTGTTTGCCTGGGTATAAATGTATGCAGGAATATGCTGAGGTTAGAAAGGGCGTCAGATCACCTCGGAATGGAGTACAGGTGTTTTGGAACTACCATATAGTTCTTGGGAAACAAATTTTGTCCTCTGCAAGAGTAGAAATTTATCTTCTCTTGTGCTGCTGAACCATCTATTAAAACTCCAGTCTAACACTTTAACACTACTCTGTGCTCTCTCTGTCTCTCTCTGTCTCTGTCTCTGTCTGTCCCTCCATCCCTCACTTCCTCCATCCCCTCTCTCTCCCTCTCTCCCTTACTCACTGTCTCTTTCTCCCTTTGTCTATTTCTTTTTCTCTCCCTTCCTCTGTCTCTTTGTCTTTCTCTCCCTCTCCCTCCCTCTCTCTGTCATACCTTCTCTCCCTCTGATTATCTCTCTATCTCTCTCACTCCCTTCTTCCCTCCCTCTGCCTCTTCTTCAGTCCTCACTACTGCTTTCATTGAGCATTCATTCTCTCTACATTTCCAGCTGAGTTTGTTAAGAGCAATTCAGTAAGGTAACAGATATTATCTGTTATAAACACTCCTGAGTCTCTGTAGGACAAGACTTTTTTTTTCCATTTCTGTAAATTAAATTCAGTCATTCCTGCCCAAATATACTGAGGTATATTTACTCATAAATATGCTGAGTTGCTGAGTCAGTACCAGCCCTCTGGAATCCTTCTTTATATGATTGCCAATGATGTTTCAGAAAGGGAAGAGTGAAGGATTTGAATTTGGGAATGTTCATAACATTCAGGACATATGTTCAGGACATAGAAAAGCAAACACTGTTGTATATTGATTTCCCCTACTCTGTATGAGCTGAAACACATTCTGTGTTGAACTTGGCACAATGGTGCAGAGTAACATAATTTCCACTTTTGGAGGGAACATCTAATGTCCTTTTGGGAAAATATTCAAGGGATACTTGTGCCTAGGTTTTAGTTGTGGATTAATATACTTACACTAAACATCTAAGAGTGGGCAGAGAAAGGACAAAAGTAAACAGGGGAAGCTTAAGAAGGGGAAGCACTTTAGGCAAGTGACCTTGGACAGCTCTTCTCACCTGCATTTCCTGCTTCCCATTTTAAAACTTTATTAAGTAAATAGCTCTTTTACTCAAGGGTTATTTTAATCAATGACTTATTTATTTCTTATTTGTATTAGGGTCTCATAATACATCTGAAATAATTTCATAATTCTAAGTGAAAAATAGCTTCCTAATAAAATGTAAGACCTTATTTGCAATATAATTTATTTCATGAAATGGTATTAGTCATGCTTGAAGACTGTTTCCAATCAATAAAATATATCTTTTGTATTCAATATTGACATATAATTTCCTTGCACATATATGATTTTCATATTAGATCTTAATATTTTGCCTATGGTAACCTTCATTAGTTATGGTCCTCATATTTCAAGCTCAACATAGATTTTTAAATCTATCTAAATAATATGATCTTGATTTTGAATCAGTTTTGATTTTGAACATGATTTGAATGCCATTAAGTTTATAATATTACACTAAAGTTTATTAAATACTAATAAGAGTAAAAGATACCTAATGATTATATATGAGTGCCTGTGCATGATTAAATTTAATAAATAGGTGATACTGATTTGGTAAAAATGGTCATATTGAAATTAAGGTTTCCTAGTCTGAATTTAAACACAGATGAGACAGCCCAATGCAATCAATGTGTGTGAAATATTAAAGTAGTTCATATTCTATCTGGATTTTATTTTATTTATCCGTACTCTACTCAGGGAAAACTTGATTTGTTGTCAGCAATAATAATGTAAGACTACAGGTGAAAATTCACTGCTGGTCTTATTAAGGGACATGACATGCATTTTTGTCTACTTTGGATCAAATTTTAAAATTGTATTTACATTTTAACTGGTAATTAATTATTACAGTGTTATAGTCACGTTTTATATGTTGAAAATTCTTTGGTTCACTCCTGTTCATAGGAATAAAACAAAGCTTAATGGATAAATGTACTATATTTGGCACAGTCATCTTATACCAAAGCTATGCAAAGCCAAGTGCTATTAGTAACTTGACTTGAATAATGCATTATCCATGACACAGTAGGACGCATCCCATTCCTCTTCATTGTTTCATATGTAAAACACATGCAAACATGTTAAAGGTGTCTCACAAGAGTCTCAGAATATTACTAAGGTTAACAAAATTATGTAAAAGATGGAATAATAACTCTACTAACCTGTGGTGGGTAGTCCTGGTTTTGTTTGTATTTTGATACTAATTCTGCTTCCCCAGTAGGGGTTGCCTGAGATGAGGACTCAATTACTTACTCAAATGGCTTCTTGAGAACCTTTCCCTAATGAATAAAGATTTTGGGGGTCCAATCACTGGGCAAAGAGTAGGCGGGACTACCAGGTCAGAAAGAGAAAGAGGGGAGGCAGAAGAAAGATACTTCCAGCTGGGCGTGGTGGCGCATGCCTTTAATCCCAGCACTCGGAAGGCAGAGGCAGGCAGATTTCTGAGTTCGAGGCCAGCCTGGTCTACAAAGTGAGTTACAGGACAGCCAGGGCTACACAGAGAAACCCTGTCTCGAAAAAAAAAAACAAAAAACAAACAAAAAACAAACAAACAAAGAACCCCCCCCCCAAAAAAAAAAAAGAAATATACTTCCTTTTTGACTGGAAGGAAGATGGAGTCAATCAAAGTATAGGTTGCAGAGACCCCTGGTTTAGGTGGCAGATCCATTGGGATCTGCTGTACCAGAGGATTTAACTTAGAATGGCTTTCCCATTAAGATACTAGTGGTTGTGTCCAGTGATTGCATTGTCTTTTAATTCTAAACTAAGATTGTGTGGTGTTTTCTTTCACATGGCAGCTCAACTGAGTTCCAGAGAAAAGGTACAGTGACTGGGCACTCTAGCCAGCCATTGGAATTTGGAAGTATGGGGCTAGTGTAGCAATGACCCCCCATGGGAACTTAGGGAGCTGGGTGAAGAGATTTTGGAGTCTGGGTGTCAGAGTGTGTCCATGAGATGAAAACAGGCCAGGCTGGCCTGTTCACCTCTGGTAGCATGGGATTGCTATTTTATAATATTTCATGCTTCACCAACCCAGGATGTACTCACTATCAACTTGCCATTTTAAAATATGTACCCTATCAAAAAAAAAAAATATGTACCCTATCATTAAATGAAGTAAGATTATAGACACACTACAATAATTGCAATCATGTACAACTGGAGTTTTATATTTATGCAGTGTGTATCAGGGGCATATGTATAGAGGCCCAGAATTGACACTGTATGTTTTCCAAGATTCTTTTTCACTTTATAGAGGCAGAGTCTCTTT
>CACVCL010033211.1:0-10066 GCA_902729485.2 Mus minutoides | reverse complement strand
CCATTGCCAGATTATCTCCACAGACTGAACATAATGTCCTGATTCTACCACACCAAGTACATTTGTACTTTGTGCTTGCCGGATGTCTTGCATGTAATTCATTTTTTGGTATAGCTACAGACTTCTGAGGAACTTGTTATAAGAGAGAAAGTTTGAAGGTAATTATGAACATTTATCTTACTAAGAAAAGTCCCTGAAACTAGAGGGGGAAATAAAACCATTTTCAAAAGTCATCACTTAGTTTTAGATGAGTGGGGTGCACTGGGGCTAGCATGGCCATAGACAGTCCTTATTTTATCACATGGTGATTATTACATAGCGTTGGGGAAGGTGCAACACCTACAGCCAAGCTAGCTGGTTTGCCTCTTGCTCCTTGTCTTATGGCTATATGGGGTCCCATAGCTCATACCTGCTTCAAGAAACTCATCCTTAGAAAGATCATAAGCAGCCATTCTTTTTAAGATGACTAGATGCATTCAATCCTCTCGATGAAGTATCTGTTAGTATAACTATCTATGCAGCTCTAGAGAAATCTGCATCATCTTGAAGAGTATGTGGTTACTGCATATGTTCAAAACACATTTGAGTATGTAATTAAACATAAAGTTCTTAGACCGTGGTTAGGATGTGGGTAGTGTCACATAAGAGAGGGTAGCTGGAGTGTTTTGGTAACTACTTGGTCAGTCACTTACAGACTCCTGACTTGTACCAGTTTATTATACAATAGAAGAGTAGTGATTCCTGTGCTATTTAGGTTCATACTTGGGTGCTAGAAGGGTATGATAGTACTGCATATGGAAGAAAACCTTGGTGGGTCAGAATTTCTGCAGCATTTGGTGCCGAGAATATAATTTGGGGTAGGGGTCATGACTGCAGATCTTCTGTACCTGGATTTTAACTCCTTTGTCCTTTCTTTCTTTTCTTTTTTCCCTAGTGATCTTTGATTCTCTTAGCCTTTTCCCATGGTCCCCTCCCTACCTTTAGTTGCCCTTCAAATGTAGATAGCGTTTGAAGGTCACTGCTTTACTGTTTGCTTTCATATTTCATTTATCCTTTCTGCTTGATCTTGTTGACTCCTATAACTTTAAGTAAACCCACCTTTATCCTATGTCTGACCATTTCCCTCCAACTGGGTAACAGTCACTGTGTTCTCCAGTCCTGATAACAGAATCTTTTACCATGATTGAAATCTAAGTGTATTAAAACTTTCTAGATATTCCAACTAGTAACAAGGACACATGATCCACTATGTTCATAGCAGTCTTATTTATAATAGCCAGAAGCTGGAAAGAACCCAGATGTCCCTCAACAGAGGAATGGATACAGAAAGTGTGGTACATTTACACAATGGAGTACTACTCAGCTATTAAAAACAATGAATTTATGAAATTCTTGAGCAAATGGATGTATCTGGAGGATATCATCCTGAGTGAGGTAACCCAATCACAAAAGAAGTCACTTAATATGCACTCACTGATAAGCGGATATTAGCCCAGAAACCTAGAATACCCAAGATAGAATTTCCAAAACACAAGAAAATCAAGAAAGACCAACACGTGGATACTTCATTCCTCCCTAGAATAGGGAATAAAATATAAATGGAAGGAGGTGCAGAGACAAAGTTTAGAGCTAAAATGAAAGGATGGGCCATCCAGAGAGTGCCCCACAGGGGTGGTCCATCACATAATCAGCCATCAAATGCAGACACTACTGCATACGCCAGCAGGATATTACTGAAAGGACCCTGATATAGCTGTCTCCTGTGAGGCTTTGACAGTCCCTGACAAACACAGGGCCCCCAATGTAAGAGCTAGAGAGAGTACCCAAGAGCTGTAGGGGTCTGCAACCCTATAGATGGAACAACAATATGAACTAATCAGAACCCCCAGAGCTCATGTCTCTAGCTGCATATTTATTAGAAGATAGCCTAGTTAGCCATTATTGGGGAAGAAAGGCCCTTGGTCTAACAATGTTTATATGCCCCAGTACAGGGGAATGCCAGGGCCAAGTAGTGGGAGTGGGTGGGTAGGGGAACAGGGCGGGGGGAGGGTATAGGGGACTTATGGGATAACACTTGAAATGTAAATGAAGAAATTATCTAATAATAAATAAAAAAGAAAAACAAAACAAAACAAAACAAAAACTTTCTATATCCTCTTGAATCCTAAGCAGCTAAGGTCTTACCTACTCACCTTAATAACATTTTCTACACGTGAATTTTCCTTAGTACACTTGCCATGTGAATTTGGACATATCAATCCCACATATCATCCATTGGAAGCTACATCCAAAGAGAGAGATTTCTTCAAGACATATCAATCCTCTTCTAATTGATCAACTACCTTGAAGATATAACCTCCTCTCTACTGTAATAATTACTGTCAGGATTATATCCTTTTTAGAAATGGTTCTCAGCCTTCCCAGTGCTGTAACCTTTAATACAGTTCCTCATGTTGTGGTGAACAGCACCCCTAAAATTAGTTCATTGCTGCTCATAGCTGTAATTTTGCTACTGTTGCAACTCATGATGGAAATATCTGATATGCAAACCCAACTCACAGCTTGAGAACCACTGCTTCATAGCAAAGTCAAGTAATATTTCTCAATTTTGGAAGCCATGGGGAAGGTCTTAGATATCACATAACTAATTGTATCTTCCCGTAGATGCTACCTACATGACTTTGTATGCCAACTTAACCTACTCATGAGTCTCTTAATATTATTTCCTTTCATCATTATAAACAAAATAGTGGTCCACTGAATCTGTTGTAAGCCCCAGAAGAAGTAAGTCAAGTTGCTGACTGAATGGAAAACACTGGTGAACTGTGTTTAACAAGGCAGAAATGTCCTCTCTATTCCAGTGAGCCCAATGTAACCACAAGGACACTTTGTTGGACATCAGTGAGAGGAGAGGCCCTTAAACTGAGGGGATTCAATGTCCCAGTTTAGGGGAATGCCAGGGCGGAAAGGTGGGAGTGGTTGGGGAAAACACCCTCATAGAGGCAAGAGGTGGGGGGATGGGATAGGGGGTTTCAGAGGGAAGGCTGGAAAGGGGATAACATTTGAAATGTAAGTACAGAAAATATCCAATAAAAGAAAAAACAAAGCATGGAAGCAGAGAAGAAGAGACAAAGGAGGAAGTTTATGTGTGAGAACATTAATTGATGTGAAGAGGCTTCTACCTCATATTAAGCCATCTCTGCTTTTGAGGATGAATGATGGGAGCGACTTTTTCTCATTTTAGGTAACTGGCTTCTAGAACTGTAAAATCAAGGGACACAGACATTCTTTTAATGATTCCAGGAAGAAATCAGTCTTGCTGATACTTTGATATAGTCTGGTGATACCAGTACCAGATCTCCAAACTGCAGAAGGCTAATAAATTTGTATGCTAAGGAGTTGAATTTGTTATATCACCAGTAGGAGAGTGGGATGCCCATTTTCATGTTTTGGTTCAGGCTTAGTTGCAATGTCTTGAATATTTGCCACATTCATATCAACTTGTTATATTCCAGTAAAGACTTGAAATTGTAAAACACTATCCTCATCTATTCTAAGACTTTTCAGATTCCTGTAGGCAAGGTTTATCTTGTGACACTCTACTGTTCAGAGCTAAATTCTATGTCCACTATCAACAAATTGTATCACATTTTAGGTTCCTATATGTACATGTGGTCCTGCCCCCACCCCACTGTAAGTGTCCAGGAAATAGAATCCATATATCATTTATCTTTGCATGCTCCTACAATACTTACCATGGGAGCCCGCCATTCAGTCTAATGCCATTGGAACCAGATCTGCCATTTAAACCAGTGCAGCACAGTGGAACTGATCTAAAATACATGAGTCCCAAACGCCCACAAGATGGAGATATTTCCTTTGAAAAGTAAGGTCTATTATTTTCCCCAAGACCTATTCATTGACCCCCATCCCACCTTCCACCTTTTCAAGATGGAAATTCCATCTTTAATTGAAAATAAGAAATTTGGATTTCAATAGGCTTATGCTTGCAATCACATTTAGGATTTTTATTTCACATTTTATACCTGAAATGTTGGTCATGGAAAAATAGAAATTTTCATACATGTTTGAGCAAACGAAATATATTAAGCTCAAAGAGTTTTTAGTTTGTTTGTTTTAGAAAAGCATGTGCTAAGTGGCACACACTGGTCTCAGACTCATGATCATGTTACCTAAATGCTAGGACTCTAGTGTATGTGCTATGCTCAGTTTATCACAGGACGTCTACAAACAGAGCAATAGTTTGTTTGTTTGTTTGTTTGTTTGTTTGTTTGTTTGTTTTTCTACAGAGCAACTGTGGCTGGTGATATGATGACGTTGCCCTGAGCATAATCGAAGTGTTATATTTTCTGAGTTCCTTTCAGCAAGTATAAGAGAAAGTGGGAACACTGTCGTGCTGCAAATTATTTTTTGGTTAGAGAAGTAGTTTTCAACCTTTGGGTCACAACCCCTATTGAGGTTGAATGACCCTTTCACAGGGGTCGCATGTCAGATATCCTGCCTATCAGATATTTACATTATGAATCATAACAATAGCAAAATGACAGTTATGAAATAGCATTGAAAATCATTCTATGGTTTGGGGGTCACTACAGCATAAGAAAATGTATTAAAAGGCCATAGCATTGAAAAGGTATTCTATCACTGCAGTGTTAGGTTAAAAATGTATAGTCAAGGATGCAGTCTGAGAAGAGCTGAAGTTCTAAGTTGTGTGACAATGGGTGTCTATGAGGTTAGCATGTGGAGACACTGATGTGCCTTCTGAAGCTTCATCATGCGGTCAGTTTAAATGATTACTTCAGACAGACCCTGTCCAAGGTACCACTTGTCCATTCATGAGCTAACAGGCTCCTATAATTCCCAATGCCTTCTGAGAACACAGCCCAAAGCTACGTGTACACTTCCCTGGGCTGAATTCAGCATGTGCTTGTGTTCTGGGAGTATGAGAAGAGCTAATGGGATGTGTGGACATTCCGAGTTAGTTGGTTTCAAAGTAGGTGGATTGACAGTTTGAAAGCACATATTAAGCTAAGAAGGCAGGGTGGAAGATAATTTAAATTCAGCTTAAATACATGAGACTGTCAGATCCATCCTCTTAGCTACTCAGCATTAATGTTCAGCATTATCCAGGCCCATTATTTTATATCTGAAAGCATCCATACCATAAAAAATAAATGACAGGCACATGTACACAAAATCACAAATTTTAATTGTTGGAGGAACCTGTCAATATCTGTCTCCAAATATTTAAAGAACTTGTAGATAGAAAAGAAAACTTGACTGCATAATGTGTAACATGATAGGGCACAGTCAGAGCCTTGAGATGGGCAGGTGTTAGAGATGGGGCTGAAGTTTATTCTATGTCACAGATGTTTCCTAATATGAGCTGGGTCATTGTTGTCCATTTCTGATGTCCAAAGCTGTACTCTATAAGCCTATTGACTATGATTGCTTAGTAGCAGAAGGTTGTTGATGCATCATAGTTAATAAGCTTTGTAATTCTTTTTACAATACTTTGTTTAGTATGATACAATAAAGCTATACACAAAGACAGGTAGGAATGGTGACATACACCCAATAATCCTAGTACTGGAGAGCCTAAGGCAGGAGGATCGTGTGTTCTAGGCCAGCCTGGACTATATAGTGAAACTGGGTCTAAATAACTACACATTAGTAAATAAGTTAATTAAAAACTGGATGTACACATGTTTTCTTTATGAAATCGTTAAGGTTCTCTTAATAAAATTCAAAGGGGGTCCCCATTAGCCCTCCCAAGGGACAAGTTGAAATCATTCTTACAGCAGATGTATCTCTACCGTTGCCTTTAACTAGATTAATCCCTCATGTCAAGACAGGTTAGCACTATGAGTATGAGAGAAGTAAAACCTCCCCTGAATGGGTGTTTGTGGGATGGGACTTGCCAAGTTGTGGTGTGCTAAACACCACTGTGAAGATGTGACCCAGCAGGCTCAGACCTGTGTGGGTGGCAGAGAGCAAGAGAAAGTGCTACATCCTGTCTTTATGGATTAATTAAGGATTTGTTTTACTAGAACTCTGGCAATGTCAGTTATCTTTTTTGTTGGATAAAAGAACTCAATGAGGATTTCCATCCTGTTTTCTTTTTCCCATGATGGGGAAATTTGTATGTTGTGTTAGCATCTCACAATTATAATGAGATGCTTGAGATTGAAAACAAATAAATAAAAACTTATAGCATAGGATGGCCTAGTTGGTCATCAGTGGGAGGAGAGGCTCTAGGCCCTGCGAAGCTCGATGGCCCAATATAGGGGAATGCCAGGACCAGGAATGGGAGTGGGTGGGTTGGGGAGCAGAGGGAGTGGGGGGTGGATAGGGAATTTTCGGAGGGGAAACTAGAAAAGGGGATAACATTTGAAATGTAAATAAAGAAAATATCTAATTAAAAAAAAGAGGAAACAAAAGAAAAACTGAAAAGCTCAAAAAAATAAAGTTACGAAGTTGAAAGAGAGAGAGAGAGAGAGAGATAGAGAGAGGGAGGGAGGATAGTCCCATAGGCTCATATATTTGAATATTTAGTTCCCAGTTGGTAGACTATTTAGAAAGGAGTAGGAGGTGTGGCCTTGTTGAATGAGATGTGTCACTAAGGGTGGCCTTCAAGGTTTCAAAAGCCTATGTCAGGCTCAGTCTCTCTCCATCTCTACCTGTTGCTTGTATATAAAATGTAATTTCTCAGCTACTTCTCCAGTGCCACATCTGCCTACCTGCATGGTGCCATGCTTCCTTCATAATGATCATGGACTAACCTTCTGAAACTCTATGCAAGCACCTATTAAATATTTTCTTTCTTTCAAAGCAAAGCAAAGCAAAGCAAAGCAAAACAAAAGATAACAAAACCCACATAAATAGAAGATTTAGCTTTCTTTATGGTTCTATAACTTCTACCCTAAGGTCCTATATCTTATATTGGCTTTGGGATTCTGGATCCAAGAAGTGGATGAAAAGAGACATGAGGGTCTTATCTGTCAGAACACGTAACCAGCGTTGGGAAGATGGCCCAAAGTATCAAGATCTCAAGGTTCTTAGGACCTTTCAATAGTGTCACCGGAGGGACTAAATGCTTGTAATATACGACCTTTGAGAATATTCATCTATACAAATCAGATAGACAGCACCCATACAGCTGTTAGGCCACTTTTGTAGTGCAGTGGTCTGTGGACTCTCTCTCCTTCCATTATTATATTTATGTGTAATATGGAGGTCAAACTTTCCCATTCTGTCAAGTTAGGTCAAAACCCAGAGGGGTTTCCAGCACTAAATGGCTTATCAGCTAGCCATTGTTAACAAATTGCTCTAGAACCTTTAATCTTGCAAAGTGATCAGAGTCAAATTCTGCTGTCTCTCCTGAACAACAATACACAGGGTCATTGCATACAGCTCCTGACAAAGAGCATGTGATTTGTACAGGACAGTGCTGATGGTGTTTTAATTAGGATTCTTCTCTTCAACTTGAATTAACAAGTGTATTAGAAGGAAACTAAGAGGTGGAAGTACTTGATAAATGAGAAAGCCTCTGCTGATTGGAGCTAGAAATGAAGAAAAGTAGCAATTGCATCCTCGAGGAAGATGGGAGTATAACAGAGATAGTAAGATGAGGAATTATCTGTCCTTAGTGAGGAAAACATGGCCTAGTGACATGAGAGGAGCCACTCACCTCTACCAATCAAAGAAAAAGCAACTTTTGAAGCACTGGTTAGCAGACCAGCATAGAAAAAGGCTTCTGGTTAAAAGCAGTTTCTAGGCCAGCCTGGACTATATAGTGAAACTGGGTCTAAATAACTACATATTAGTAAATAAGTTAATTAAAAACTGGATGTACTCATTGTTTAAAATCAGGAATACAACAGATTTAAACCTAGCCAATTTATTTAGCCTCTCTGTGTCTCATTTTCTTCATCTTTATAGACAGAAAAAAAAAAAAAAAAAAAAAAAACTCTGGCCCTAGTATACTGATTCACAAGTTTAAACAATTGGAATGAACAGTGCACAGAAAGCCTTGTATATGCTTTTGAAAACATTCAGTATTAAAACTGAACCTGAGGATCCTGGATTCTTTCCATTTACTACAAAAGTCCACATAATGCACATACAGCCTTGATTGCGTTGGCGTGTTGATATTATATTATTTCGGTATATTAATTTCTTCATCACTGTAGGAGCCTATAACATGACTGACACATTTGTCTTGATGAACAATAAGGAAAGTGGATATTATAAATCTGTGTGATGTTTTCATCTGATCAAAGAAGGGAATTTAAAGAAAACTGTAGTCCATTTCTCAGAAGGCCCAAATTATCAATATGAAAATTTCACCTCAACAGCAGGTTTGCAATAAACATATGTCATAGTTTTGTGAATTATAAATAGAAGCAAATTGCATGCAATGCTATGAGAACTTTAGGTATATGCCAAAGCATTTTCTAGGTACAACTAGAATAAATGGAAAGATGCTAGAAATTTCAGCTCTTCTGGTATGTGTTACCATATTGTTGGTAAGCCCTACCTTGTCCTTAGAGTATTATTGATGAGGTACTCTAAGTAATTTATTTCAGAAGCTTATTTTAAATTTTGATTTTCAATCGTTTTCCAGCAGAATGTATTCAAAATCATTTAGATTTTGAATAGTTGGTGAACAGAATTGTGAGCAAACACTTGGTCAGAAGCTATAAACAGAAAGGAAATAAATAAAAATGCCATTAAAGAAAATCATACTGAAATAATTACAACCAACTTAAATGCACACTAACAGAGGTCTGTTTAAACTGGTTTGGAAACAAAAGGGTGCTTTGGGGGATTCTTTTGTACAAATTATTTAGTCTACAACATAGCTTATAACAATGTGGTTAATTTATTAATATAAAAAACATTAATGGCTGGAGAGATAGCTTAGAGGTGAGATGGACTCACTGTTTTTCCAGATAACACGGATTTGATACCTGCGCCCACATGGCACCTTACAACTCTCAGTAACTCCAGTTCCCAGGAATTCCACCCTCTTCAGCAGCTCCATGCCCTCTGCCCACTGCTTCAGACACTGCGAGCACAAAGTGTACAAACATACATGCAGACAAAACACCCATAAACATAAAATGAAAACAAATAAACTTTTTTAAAAAAATAACCATCTTTTTATTGTGCACCTCCTCTTCCCTACATCTTCCTTCAGTACCTGTGGGACATGGACTAATGGCTAGTGAAGGGCAGCAAGCACACCTGTACATAATGCAGAGATCCCAGGCAGGAATGGTGCTGACTTACAGTAAGGCATACCTCAGTACAAGAAGACTATGAACGCACCCAGCCTGGCATTTTTGTTGTGCCAATGTTGAAAATATGCTAAAACAGATAATTCTGCTAAGCATTCTGTAAACACTTCCCTGTTGGAAAAGTTGTATTCTCTGACCTAGTCAGCACCAGTCAGTAGAGAATGGACATTCCAGAAAACTCCCTATTTGATACATCAGCTTATTTGTATGCAAGAATATCTGGCTGAGGAATTCCACTAAGGTAGAGAATTAAGGAATCAGGCACAGAGCAGCCACATGCTTGCAAGAGGAAAACACCACATAAAGTTCAGAAAACATTGAATGACACATTTATTACTAAAATGAGTATAATGCCTTATAAATCAGCATGGATGAAAGTGGTGAAAAAAATAAACATTACAAGTTTTAACTGGCCCAGTGTACCTTGAAGTAGTTCATGTCAAAAGAAAAGTAATATGAATTTACAACTTTGGTGTTACTGTTGTTTTACATTATTTTCCTATTATTAATCTTTCTCTTACTAGTCTCTTCCTTTGTTCTGTTTATCCTTAGTTAAGGCAATTAATATTCTAAGATCTGGCAGTGTTATTGGGATGCAGCAGCCCATGACCACTTCCTAATGTTTTTCTTAATGAATTAAACTAAGTCATATGGGTAGAGACATCTTTTGCCTGATGGCTATTGTAGAACGTGGTACTTATCTAAGTATTTAAAGACCCACTGAGTTATTAAAGGAGGAAGCT
>CACVCL010033210.1:0-10081 GCA_902729485.2 Mus minutoides | reverse complement strand
GTACATTCCTGTAATCCGAGCACTGATGTAAAGGCTGGAGGATCACAAGCTCAAGGTCATCCTTGGCTAAGAAGTGAGTTTGACACCAGCAGATTTTCAACCAAGATACAACAATTATGGAAAAAGTGCCAATTATGGCAATTTTCTTATTTTTATGACTTCTGAGAGTAAGTACATAAAGATCTAAAGCAAGCGATCAAAAGCTTAAATTGCACAGGACATAGAGCCATATTTTAGGTATAAAAATAAATATGGTTCTATCTAAAATTTAGTAGAGTGGTGGACCCCCAGCTCTTCTTTAAAATAGACATAGGAGATCAAACCTTCATTACTGAAGCCTGGAAGTTAGAATGTGAATCTTACAACCAATAAAACATCTCTTTTTACATCACTATTGATGTCATTTGTGGAGGGTTTTGAGTGGCATTTAAAAACCTCTTGGCTGTATGAAATTGAATTTCAGTGAAACTAGGCTGTTATTTTGTGGAGTGTCTGACTTAGCACTTTCTTCTTTTAAAAGATACGATTTTAATTAGTGTGTTTGAAGGCTGAGAGGATAGTGTTATCCTTTTCCGGTAGTGATTCTTTAGAGACTTCAGTTTTACGTCATATATTGCTGACCTTTACTATGTCTCTGAATGGTGACTGTTTTTCATCCTTAAATTGGGAAGACATTATTTCTGATTGAGAAGCAGAGACTGAAAATGTCACTTCTCCCTTTTGAGGTGTGTGGAATCATTTGGAAATGCTCAGCCTTCTCGCTTCCTGAGGGATAACTTCTGTAGAACATTAGGTCAGGACTTCTGCTACTGACATTTCTCACTTTCAAGTGTAAAGCCTTGATGACAGGCAGACACAGCAAGCCGTTACACAATGTCCACCTTTCAGTGAACCTAGAAACCAGTGAGCCCAACTCCAGGCTGTAATGGTTAATCTGATAGTCAACTTGGTGGGCTTTAAAATCACCACAGAAACAAACTCTTTCTTACTTAAGTTGCTCTTAGACACTTTGTTGCCTCAAAGAGAAAAGGAACTAACATATGGGAATAGCACCCATTTTTTTACTAAGTCAAATCTTGTTTCTTTAACCTTCTTATCTGACATCAAAACCATACCAGATATCAATAGAGCAAGAAGATCTTTAGTTGTCAGTCAACGGCAAGGACTTGGAGTCAATCTTTCAAGTTGGTTCCCCCTTCTCTATTTACAGGAGAAACAGGGCTACTTATTTTTCATAGGGTAGGGAGGGTCAGATGGATTAGTAAGTAGGTAGATTATTTCCTGAAAGGGACCAAGAATTTTCTTTCCTTTTCTACGTCATCATGTTTAGCTATCTATAGGGATGTTCATAGAAACTACAGGGTTCCCATGGGCATAAATTTACTATGTAGTTGTATCTTAAGATGGCAGCGAAGCTAAAGTACAACCAATCATCAAACAAGCAACAAAGATGGCCTCAATCAGCTTAAGTGGAACATCTGTTGTTTCTCAAAGAAATTCAACTATTCTGGGGCAAATCAGCAACCCTCAGGGCACACATTGATCTTGCAAGGTTGCTCAGATAAAAAGTCAGGAAAACAGATTACTAAAGAACAGAAAAGACATAGATGAAAGAAGAGAGGGAAGGAAAGAGGGAGGAAAGGGAAGAAAGTTTAGATGGAATGGGAGGAAGAGATCTAGAAAGATGAGAAAGAAAGAGAAGAGGATGAGAGAGAAGAGGGAATGATGGAGAGAGAGAGAGAGAGAGAGAGAGAGAGAGAGAGAGAGAGAGAGAGAGAGAACCAGGGAGAGAGAAGGGACTACATGTGAGAGCAGGAGTAATAGAGAGATTAACATATAGACAAAAATTTCAGAGTTGAAATTACAAGCATGAGTGCTCACTATTTATTTTGACTATGACCATGGCCTAAGAAGATTCTCATTTTGAGGGAACTAGAGACCTAGATGGATTGAAAGGTGAGGTGATGTGTTTGAGTTATGAGTCTTGATTTAGAGAGAAGTGGTTCACTGAGAAAATGTTTTAGAGATAGGACCACATGCCCTGGAATTCATTAATGCTTTCTCTTGTATGGTTGTCTTAACTTATTCTTTTCTCTAAACTATATAGAAAAAGACACTTCCCCTTGGGGTGTGAGTATGTACTAGTTTTGATGTTTTTGTATTTGTTGCTGTTTGTGTATGCTAAAGATTGGGATCTGGGATCTGGAGAGACGGCTCAGTGGTTAAGAGCACTGACTGCTCTTCCACAGGTCCTGAGTTCAATTCTCAGCAACCACATGGTGGCTTACAACCATCTGTAATGGGATCTGATGCCCTCTTTTGGTGTGTCTGAGAACACCAACAGTGTACTCATACATTAGATAGATAGGTAGATAGATAGTTAGATAGATAGATAGATAGATAGATAGATAGATAGATAGATAGTTAGATCTTAAAAGAACATATTAAGTGCTGGGCCTCTTGCATACTGGGCAAGTGCACTGCCATTGAGCTATGTGTTCAAGCTTCTGTATTAGGTTCTTGAACCATCATGTATTGTTAGAAATCTAGAAATAATTCAATGCAACGATGTGCCAGTGATATAAGAGGTATAGTTAGCTACAGATCAAATATTGAGGCAGAGTTATAGTCTAATTATAAGGCTCGAAGATTATATACCATTCAATTGATAAAAATCTTCTACCATTCATGCAATAGACACCCATTGAGTGTCTCCAAGTCATTAGGGACTATGCTTTGTCCAAGGGTTACGATAGTGCATAAATAGAATTTTTGAACTTCTTAGATAGTAACATTAACTTAAAAGTCTCACTAATGTGTAGTGATCATCCATATTAAATACTGTGGTTAAAGTTGTTGGCTTTGTTGGGTCCGAACAGAACCTTTAAGTTGCCTATTAATGAACTGGGAAACATGAGGCATATTGTGTACTTAGGTTAAGTTGTGTGATCTTTTTGTGCTTCATTTTCTTTATCTTCAGAAAAAAGCCATATTTATCTTATCTCATGGAAAAAATGAATATCAATGAGGGAGCCTGGGAAAATGAAAAGCATTCTACAAATAGAAGTTGAATAGTGTAACAGGATAAGAGTTAAAGGTACTGAAGCAAGGAATACCTTTGTAGAATAGATCATTTGTTATCCAAATTAATTATGGCAAACCCAGCAAATGTAATTTGCTTTTGTAGTATTTCACAAAGGTATTTTGCAGTGGCTCATTACTGACTTTTGAAAATAGTTAAATGAATGCTAGATGATGAAAGTGTGTTTTAGCTATTTAGGAGAAAATTGGAAGGGAGGTAGGAATACTCAGGACTGCAGATTGGAGTCATGATTTAGGTCCAGGAGTAGAGGTGTGTGCTGGTGACAATGGCTTCTTCTTCTTCTTTTTATTTTTATTTTTATTTATTTTATTTTTTTAATTAGATATTTTCTTCATATAACTTTCACATATTATCCCGAAAGTCCCCTAACCCCCCCCACCCCCCACCTTGCTCCCCTACTCACCCACTCCCACATATTGGCCCTGGCGTTCCCCTGTACTGGGGCATATAAAGTCTGCATGACCAAGGCGCTTCTCTTCCCAATGATGGCCAACTAGGCCATCTTCTTCTATATATGCAGCTAGAGACATGAGCTTTGGGGGAACTAGTTAGTTCATGTTATTCTTCCACCTATAGGGTTGAAGACCCCTTCAGCTCCTTGGGTACTTTCTCTAGCTCCTTCCTTGGGAACCCTGTGTAGCTGACTGTGAGCTTCCACTTCTGTGTTTGGACAATGGCTTCTTTTAAGTTCTGATGTGTTTCACTGAGAGAAAAGTCCTTGTACTTTAGTCTCTGAGTAGATTTCACATGCTCTTTAGCCTGAAATGTTTTCTCTTTCTTTTTTCCTAGTGGAAATTGATGACTTGCCATTTGATAGTACATAAGTTACATGACAAAAAGTTCCCATGATGACCTATCCTGATGTCCTTATAATTATTAGTTCAGACCTTAAGAGATAGCTCCTCTTTTCTTTTTTGGATAGGGTGTGCTATATTGTTATCTATCTCTTTTAGTTTCTTTTAGTGAATATTATCCCAATTTATATTGTCTACACATTATTGTTCTACATGTAATTTTTAGAAGACTTTTTTTATTATTTTGAAGTGTGTGTGTGTGTGTGTGTGTGTGTGTGTGTGTGCATGCATGAATATGTATCTGTGCATGTATATGTACACATGCATACAGGCAGGAATCAGAAAAGGGCCCTGGAGTTACATGTCATGTGAGCTGTTGAAGTGGAATTTTATTAGGAACTAATTCAGGTCCTCTGCAAGGACAATATGTGATCTTACCCACCAAGACATTCTACTTGCTCCTTAGCAGAATTTTAAAGGCTACATTCTGTAGATCTTGTGCTTTCTTCAGCTAAGAAGCCTGATATTTGATATTACATATATTTAAGTCTTTCTGGAGAGTCATCCCAGGCACTTGGTAGCAATTACCAATGGAAGAATTACCTATGGATGTCACACTCAAGCCATTCAAGCTATAAACTCTTTCACAAAGTGGAGGAAACTTGATCTTTTCACCTTATTTAGTGTCAGATAGGCATACTCTGTGACATACAGTTTTGGGAACATAGAATTGTTAAGTACTTTTGCTGTAGTTTCCCAATCTGATATTTATTTCATGCCTTTGTAACTCTTTGGGCAGGTCAAAAATCTTATATTACAACCATCAAACTTTATTTATTTTGATATAGCTATACTAAGTAGCACATGTCCTAGTAAGCATGTTTAATTTTTGAGATTATAATACTTTATAATTTATTCTGTCCTTTTTCTCTCTTCAAACCTTCACATATACCCCTATACCCCTCCTTGTTCTCTTTAAATTTCATGCCCCCATTTCATTAATGTTTCATATATATGTATAGAAGTGTACACATATATTCCTAGATACATAAATACAACCTGCTTAGTCTATATAATGTTTCTTGTATGTACATTTTCAGTGCTGATCATTTGTTATTGGATGACCAAATGGTGTGCTCATCCATGAGGAAGACGATTTCCTTTATTCTTAGCATTCTTTAGGAGTCTGCAGTTTTTTTTTTTTTATGTAGGGTGAAGACTCCTGGGATTAACCCTTATTCATATTAGCATGTTTATTATTGTTGTATTTATTCAGTTCTTATATAGATGGCCTTATTGTTGAGAATTAATTGGTGTAGCTTCCGATATTATTAGGAGACACAATCTCATAGAAAACTCCCTTACTCCCTTATCTTCTGGCTTTAATAATCTTTCCACAACCTATTCCACAATGATTCCAGAGTGTGAGGTATGGGGGTTGTTTATCTCTTGAGAATGGGCTCCACAACTCTGTATTTTGATCGGTTGAGGTTTTCTGGAGTGGTATTGAAAAAAAGAAGTTTCCTTAATAAGGGTTAAGACTACACTTATGTGTGGGTAGAAAGACAAATATTTAGAATGTATTTAGGGGTTATGTAGGTTTAGTAACAAGGCAGTTATAGGTTCTCTTATACGATATGTGACTTTACTAGCCTTAGGTAGTTGTTTAGGTTTTCAGCATCAGATATGATTTCCCTCTTGTTTAGCAAGTCTGGACTCCAATTAGAGATATTTGGTTACTGCCAAGATTTATGTACCACTACTACAACCTTCCAGTTATCATGCAATGCTGGTCATTGATGTGGTTTATAAGCATCATAGCTCGGAAGGACTATTGGTTGCTCCTCTTATTTGGAAGCATACATGGTGCCTTCTGTTAAACAAAAGCTAGTCCTTAAGTATGATGCCAAAAAGCAACCTTCAAAAATTCAGTGGATAGAAAAGAGATTTGTTATTGACATTTTTTAGTGCATTAATCAATAAGGAAAATTTGACTGAATTAACTTGTCTTCTGATTGTTCCATTTCTCCTTAATTGGTCATTTGTGTCTTTTATCAAGTTGCAGTTTTGAGAAAATTCAAGGTAACTTTCAAGGGAAGAACTGTAATCAAAAGTATGAAAATCCTGCATATAAATGTAACATCTTTAAAGAATGTTGATATATATTCAACTCAACTCTGCAGATACACTCATCACTGTCTTCATGAACATTACCACTATCAGTATTACAACTTTTCACAAAGCAACACAATATGTGTCTGTAGTCTAAACAGACTAGTTAGAGTTCTTACTGCAAGGGTGCTGTCTGTACCGCTGAATATCCATTGTCAAGTTATGCTCAGTCTGAAATGGTCCAGCTTCTGAAGGTTTGTGAATGTTGACCTGATTCTATACGTGAAAATTCTTGAAACCATAAAACCCCATTTTAACTAATATTACTGGGATAGACTGACATTCTGATCAGCTTACTATGATGTCAGATACAAGTTAGGGTAGAGACTTTACTGGGTAGCTCACATGTATGTAGTGACTAACACACTTATCGTGAAGTCTGTCACTCTCTACTTTAGAAGAAAGAGTGAATTATCAAATATGACTTTAGAGAATATAACCTCAGGTCAATAACCCAGTGACATGAGATTAATTATGTGCTTTTACATTAGGAGTAACAGTGGGTAAGGAATGAAGTCTTTCCATGTCCTGTACTCAAAGCTAAAGCAATCAAGAAAATGGATCTAATTGGTACGTAGTCTTGATCACTGTATAATTTCCATGCAGAGATGAAAATAGGCATGTGAAGAGAGGGGAGGGGGACTGGGTGATGGATATTGCCTTGCAAGACCCTGACCCTGACAGAGAAGTTATTGGTAATAAAAACCATCATCTTAAGAAAGAGTACAACAAGTGACTGGAAAGCGCATTTAACTAATAGTATTTAAAATTAGGAACAGGGCAGGAGAGATGGCCTAGTGATTATAAAATTTACTGCTCCTGCAGAGGATCAGAGCTTGGTTCTCTGCAGCCATATGAGGTAGTTAAAAACTGCTTATAGCTTCAGCTATGAAGCACACACACACACACACACACACACACACACACACACACATGTGCACACACACACATGTGCACACACACACACATGCACACACACACACACGCCACTCACCATACATATATGCATATATATACATAACTAAAAATGATAAAAATGTATCAAAAATGAAACTCAAAGATAGGACTCTCCTGAATATTCCCATTTTTCTTGTTCATTGTAAAAATGTTATTGACCTTTGACCAAAGAACAGTTTTGATCCATTGCTTGTGGTTAGTATAAATATGTAGCTGGTTTCTTTTGAACCATGTATAAATGTAGAAGTCATATGGGATTTCTGACAAATCTTTAAGAGTATGTGCATTCTTTCCCCTTTATCAAGCTAATTTTGACTATGGGAAGTGCATGCTGGGATAGCTTTTTAAGAAATCAGAAACATGCCAGGCTGTGGTGGCACATGCCTTTAATCTCAGCACTTGGGAGGCAGAGGCAGGTAGATTTCTGAGTTCGAGGCCAGCCTGGTCTACAGAGTGAGTTCCAGGATAGCCAGGACTGCACAGAGAAACCCTGTCTTGAAAAACAAAAACAAAAAAAAATCAGAAACATGCTATGCAGTGCCTGGCAAATACAGAAATGTATGCTCACGTTCACCTATTGGATTGGAACACAAGGCCCCCAATGGAGAAGCTAGAGAAAGTACCCAAGGAAATGAAGTGGTCTGCAATCTGATAGGTGGAACAACAATATGAACTAACCAGTAGCCCCAGAGTTTGTGTCTCTAGATGCATATGTAGCAGAAGATGGCCTAGTCGGCCATCATTAGGAATAGAGACCCCCTTGGTCTTGCAAACTTTATATGCCCCAGTACAGGGGAATGCCAGGGCCAAGAAGTAGGAGTGGGTAGGTAGGGGAGCAGGGCGGCAGGAGTGTATAGGGAACTTTTGGGATAGCATTTGAAATGTAAATGAAGAAAATATCTAATAAAAAATTAACAAGAAACGAAAGCAGAAACATAAAGTCTCATTGCTTTCCTTCACAAGTGTTGCCTGTAAAAGCGAATGGAAATATTTTCTGTTCAAGCTGCTGTGTGTTCTGTCTTGTTTCACACAGCTGATCCAGTTTCTAAATTGTACCCTAGGAAGAGCAACATTTCATGCATGCAACACTGCAGAAACACTGCATGGAGATCTGTTGTTTCCAGTTTGTCCCCAATTAACATCAGAACTTCATGATGGCAATGGCATTCTTAATCCACAAAAGGTCTAGTCTCATCATTCATTGACACTTCCAAATTACTCAAAATTATTAAAACAGAATTAAGATGGACTAGGTTGCTTTGTATGTTTCTCACTATAAGAAATTCTAGTGCTAGATCATGCTCATGGAGCCCTGGGTTTAAGGTCTAGCGCCATGCAGAGCAAAGTGACTTGGTAGTCATGCCTGTAATCTCAGAACTGGGAGGTAGATGCAGAACGATCAGAAGTTCAGGGTCACCTCTGACTATGTAGGGAGTTTTAGGTCAGTCTAAGGTAATGAGCCTTGTTAAAACAAACAACAACAACAAAAACAAATAAATAAGATGAAAGAAAGTAAAAGAAAAGATGAAAATTTTTTTCTAAATGTTTTGTTTTTCAAATGATCAACAATACTTACTAAAAATCACTATTTACAGGAAGCAGCAAACTGATGTATTTTTTGGCCCTTGTTGTTATATGCCATGTACAGCGTCTACAGAAGGTGAAATAAAAAGGGTTTACTATCATAAAATTTTAATTGATTTTCAAGAGGGCAATTGAATTCATATGAATAATAACGAATACCATCTTCTAAATAATAAATTATATTGAAAATTATAGCTTCATACATGATACAACTTCGAGAATGATAAAAGACTCTATAAGCCATTGAATGTACACGAGGAAACATGTGAAGAATTAATATGAATCCACACTGTCACGTTGGCTGGGAAATGTGTAACACTGATGGAATTCCGAGCTGCCTGACTGGTGATAATTACAGGATACAACTAACTGTATTGTGTGACTTGTCAGAGCTGTCCACGAGGAATACAGTAGGTTTGTTTGTTTTTCTCCCTTTCTCTGCTTCTCCTTCCTCTTCCCTCTGTTCTCTTCTACCTTTTATTTGTCTTCCTCCTTTCTTTTCTCAGTATATTTTATTATTTTTCTGGAAAGATAAAACCATGCGCAGTAATAACTACTTAGTAAGCACATCCTAACTATACCAGGTATGACTTATGCTGACCAAACATATTGAGTATAAATAACTTTATAATTGATCATGCTTGGACTATTTACTTTAAACTCATATCATTGACTTGCATGAAACTGAATGACCTAGCTGTGGTCACTGTAAGCCTTTTGCCTTGACTTGTGATCTGTATCATTTTCTTTATTATTGTGTGTGTATGCACACGTGTATGTATTGCTGTGGGTATTCTAAAATGTATGTTCATGCATAGAGAGCCTGGGATTGAGGTCAAGTGATTTCTTAAATTGCTGTCCACCTAATTTTTAAGACATGGTCTCTTACTGAACCTAAAACTCACCAATTTGTTAGAATGGTTGACCTGCAAGCTTATGTGATCCTCCCAGCATGGAGGTTACAGATACAGGACTTTTGTCACAGATACTGACACTCAAATCCACATCTTGATGATTTCTCAGCAAGCCCTTTACCAAACTGAGCCAGCTCTCAAGTCTTGTTTTCTCTTTTTTAAAACAACTTCCAGATGGTGTATAACTTTTATTACACCAACTAATCTCCATTCTTATCCTCATCCTTCTTCTTTTTATTTTCCAGAATGAACTTTTTCACATGCCCCAATTGTTTTCTTCACTCGAATAGATTCCTAGTATAAATGAGACATTAGATAGAAAGTAGAAAAGGCTTGGTTCACAGACCTATATAAGCATAATTCATGTTAATCAATTACTCAAGGGCAGCTTTATGCCATTGGGTTTTATCTTAAGTTGTGTAAAATTAATATATAAATAAATATTCTGTCATCATGAAATGAGTAAATGATAAACCACGTATAAAAAGGTTAAAGTTACAGCGCATGCTGTAATGGAAGGTAAATGAAGGTTTTCTATCCCTTCCTTTCTTCTTCCT
>CACVCL010033205.1:0-10102 GCA_902729485.2 Mus minutoides | reverse complement strand
GATGACAAAGTATTTTCCACCTTTGAGTTTTGGGCGTTTTAAATGGTGCTTCTGTTCTCCTGTTGCTCTTGTGGACTGCACTGACTTTGAAAGCTGAAAGCGTGTCCTTCATCAACCACTATTAACTAAGGAAAAGGTTGAACTTGTTTCACTTTAAGATTATAGAGTGAGCCAGTGCATGAAGTCAAATATACTTCTAGCCTCCAGAAATCATGGTGCTGGGTGACCTTTTTGCATCTCATCCCAACCACTGGCGATATGCAAATTGTTTCAGCCCACTTATGTCTGTAGCTAGAACACTTGTGGTGTCTGCATTTAGTCTTCAAAACAATCCATTGTTCATAAACCCAGGCCGGAGCTGCAAATTCCTCTTGGTGTCCTGTATGAGCATTCATCTCCAAATTGCCTTTTTACGGCACATGAAATGTGAAGCCCTGGGAAGAACGGGTCTGAGTGATAAACAGATGCTTTCCCCTAATTGTACTGTGAAGTCATTAGCCACATACCAGTTCGTTCATATCTAGGATTTATTGAGTTAGAATAGAATTGGAAACGAATCTTATTGTAATACTTGAGTATTTGTTATGCCCTGCTGCCAACCGACCTTAATATTTCACTTTCTCTAAGATTTACAGAAACTTATTTTCTTTTTCCAAGCTGAAAAGTAATTATGAAAGCAACTGTAATAACACTTCACTGTCCACACAGGGTAGCAGCCATTTTCATAACACCTGACTGTCCAGGCAGGTTAGCAGCCATCTTCATTTGCAGATATGGATATCTTTCCAACCGTCATTACTTAAAACACTTTACTCCATGAAATAATGGCATTTCTTTCAAATAGTCCAATGTGTGTCATGAATGTTCTGGGACAGTCACTAGTCTATAGAAGCACAGACATCATGGTGGGTCAAAAAGGAATCACCTCCCATCCACTAGGCAGCCCATAGGAAAGTTTTGTTATTGTTTGCCCCAGTGAAGGGGCAGCACGTGACCATTTCCTCTGCTACAGAACTGCTCACTGGCAATGCTCCAAGAGTAACTGCATCAGTAAGGAGTTCCCGACTCTGAAACATCCAGGGAAGTCTCAAGGAGGACAGCTGAGCTCCATAGCTGGTTACCCAGATCATACACTGTCACCCACTAACTGTGTGGCATCAGGGAAATTCCTTCATCTCTCTGGGATGAACTTCTGACCCTGAAAGCAGTGAATAGTAATGACCCTTTCCTCTCTGACATAGTCTGGGACCATATGATGTAGTCTCTAATATGCACTGGCACACAGGGAGGGAAAGGGAAAGGCTATAATTGCCGTGTGGTAAGAGAAGGAGGGAAGAGTAACCCCCACTTTGTCACTTGATTGGGTGTTAACTCATTTGTTCTAGGATATACAGATAACAACTAGGGGTTGATATGGGGTAGGCTTTCTTTTGTTTGTATATATCTGGGTATATGGTGTGTATGTACATATTTCTGTTGGCATGTGAGTGGGCACATGCATGTGTGTATGTTGCATGTATAGAGGTCACTAGTTGAAATCGAATGCCTTCTTCAGTGGTGCTCTACCCTACATATTGAGTCAAGGTCTCACACTTGAACTTATCGCATAGTGATTTGGCTAGTCTAGCAAGCACACTTGCTGAGACTCACCTTTCATGTGCTGGGATTACAGGCTGGTCATCATACCCACTCAGCATTTACATGGGCTCATGGGATCTCCAGTACTACTCTTGGGTGGAAAGCATTTTACCTAATGAGTCACCCCTCAGCCTACCAAAGAGTCATCTTATCACCAGACAACTGGTTAGCACAGCTCTCTGTATTGCCCAAGTTGGAAAATTTCAGGCTTATCCTGAAAGGAGAAGGGACAGTGAATTCAAGTCACTAGCTTCCAGTCTGACTTTACTACACTGTCACTATGCAGAAATGTTCAACTTAAGTCAGGTAAGCAAGTCCCTCTGTTTCTGAAGTGTTGAACAATCACAGCCTCTCAGGTGAGCTATCAGTGCCTGTCATGATCTGAAATTGAGTTTCAATTGGATGAGCTACCTTCTTCTTTTTTTTTAAAGTTGCCTACTGTCTTCAGCCTAGAACAGCAAAGGTCAAAGCCCGTTTGGTGTGTAGGTGGGCTAGTGGACACATTGGCCACCAAATCGTTGTACTTACAAACATGAGGCGGGTAGGTATGTTGTCTGTCTGCACCAAAGGATTTTTATAGAGCCAGATCTCTTCCGGCTGGATGACTCTCTGGAATGGATCCAAAAATTCTGTAAAACTGAAACAAAACAGAGAAAAAAAAGACATGACAGCTGAGCACTCAGGGGCTGTGGAAAAGGCTTCCCAGGGGAAGCCATAGTTTGCATACTCCCAGAAGAATCTTCCCAACTTCTGGGAAGGGGAAAAACAGGGAGACTCTAGTGATGATCCAACCAGAGAAAGACAAAACAACAGAGACTCTAGCATCCTGTCACCTATGGCAGCAAGCAAGGACTCATTCCCTGGCTAAGGAGACACCAGGAAACAGCTTTTCAAAGACTCTGAGAACTCAGGCTCCCAACGTGCGCTAAAAGCTCAAGTACCACACAGTGGCTCACGTGGGGTCAGGGCCAGGCTGTGAGCACAGTGTCTGAGAACAAAGATCTAAAACAGGAGTGGAGACTCAGCAGGTTCCCTGGACCTAACAAGGGGACAGGAAGTGTCCTGCCCTCCCTCCCATTGCCCAGATGAGGTCATGATGCTACCCCTCCACTAGGGGGCAGAGGAAGGATGAGATGAGGCGACAGGGATGTTTTCAGTCTACTAATGGGCTAGCTCTAGGCATCTTCCCTCTTCATCTTTTTACCCTCTGAGAACTACTCCTGCCATGGTAATCCAGCACATCCCCAGCCTGGGCTATCTCTTCATTAGTTGGACAAGCAAAAGCAATCCTTAAATAAAAAGTGGTGGGGGTTGGGAGACAGGCAATATTATGAATTTATGATATCGGTCTTTAGCCAACAGCCTTTGCCCAGCATCTCCAGCCCTGCCTCCACCTAAATTTCATTCAGAATGGTTTCAAGCATGAATGGCTGGGAGCCGGAGCATCTAGAGGTTCCAGTCTTCCACTGCCAGGCTGAGAAATGTTGATCCTGAGCCAAGAAGATCTAGAAACTTTGATCTTCCCATAGCCACCCCTAATTTAGTCCTGGATCCAGAAATTCTCCTTGTCTTAGGCAAAAACGGGACAGTCCTCCAAGAGCAAGGTCCTACCAGAACTGTTGACCTTAGAACCTCATTATGTATCCTAAACTTGGGTGTCATATGACCTTGGTCTGTCTGCGTGTTCATGTACATTTTAAGCAGTGAGCATACAAGGACTATGAACTGAAAACCTCCTAGGAGGGCTGTCCCACTAGGAGACCCTGATACTGCCAAACTTGACATACACTCTGAGCAGCTTCTCAGTAATACCATCAAACAGACCAGCGTCCCTGTGAATTCTAATGTGCATCTATAAGAACCCATAATCCTCCATGCCTGTTTCTACATGCCTTCCTGCCCTTCCTTCTATTCTCTCTTCTCTGCACCCTCCCCTCTAACTGTCGGTGGGGTTTTAAATGCTAACAATTTGTGTACTTAGGAATTCCAAAAAAATAGAGCTGTCTTTGACAGCTCTGTTTGGGCCTGTGACCATAGCACCTCCACCTGAAATGAAAGAGTCATATGGAAAACATTTGCCAGTGTTGTAATTGTCATAGAGACCGGCCAAACTCTCACCAACCTGTGCCCAGAATGTGGCACTTCCCTGGGCATCAGAAAACTGCTCCGTGGAACAGTCCTCCCATGAAGCTGCTCTATGCCACTTAGTAAAGCACTGCCCTTTTGGGGGCTGCAATGTACGCCCTTGCAATGGGGCAGCTTGGAACTAAACCAGAGGCCACAGCTGGAGATGGGTGGCTTGTTAGCCAGATCTATAAACAGTATGGATAGGGCTTGCGGGTATGGATTTTAAACCATTCTCTAGGTCCCATGCTCCAGCTCTGACCCCAGTAATCCCTTAAGGGTCCTGTACTCTTTACTTCAAGAAACTTGATGACCTAATTTTCTGGATTGACAATGCTGGGGTTTCAATCCAGCCCTGGCCATGTGGTGCACAGAAAGTGCTTTTCTTAATATCACTGATCCTCAGTTTCCTTTTCTGTGAGGTGAACATATCTTACAGATCTGGAATGGAAAGTAAATTGAAAGAATGCACATGGAGGTGGTGAAGAAGCTCGGTTGGTAGATGCTTGCCTGGCATGCACGAGGCCCCAGGCCCCATTCCCAGTGCTATATAAATGTTGTGTGGTTGTGCACACCTATAGTCCCAGCTTTTACAGAATAGAAGCTAGAGTTCAAGAAAACAAAAACAAAAAAAAAAAACAAAAAACAAAACCAGCCTGAGCTCTATATGAGAAAGGAAAAAAAGAAAGAAAAAGAGGGAACAGAGGGGAAAAGGAAATGGAAGGGGAGAAGAAAATAAAAGAATGGGAAGAGGAGGGAAGGGGGGAGGGAAGTGGAGGGGAGGAGAAGGGAGAGGAGGGGAGGAGAGGGAAGGGAAGGGAAGGGAAGGGAAGGGAAGGGAAGGGAAGGGAAGGGAAGGGAAGGGAAGGGAAGGGAAAGAGGATTTTGCCTAACTAAACATGGGCAGAAAAACTAGTATTTTTTCCACTTACCTCCACACTTGAGTGTCCAGTGTATGTTTTCACCAGTCTTTAGTATATTCTTTGACTGTGTCACAGCCTGATTCCTGCCTCCAGGTATTTTAAAAGCATTTTAGATGAGATGAAAAGTTTGTCTAAAAGATGTTTTTACACCACATAAGCTGCTTGTGATAGCTAAACCTTTAAGAATATCCTGATCACCATGACTCTACCATAAATCAACCTAAAATTTTTGGTTTTGCTCATGAGTTTGTGGCTCAGGAAATTCTGTGGGTCCCACTGACACTCTCCTTTGATAGAGACTGTAGTTAACCGAGCGAGCGCTGCACTGGGCATTATCAAGATGGCCACCTACTGCCTGCAGCCTGACTAGAGCTGAACTGGAGAACTGACACATTCCCAGTCCCTAGGTACTGAGAATTTCATCCTTATCCCAAGAGAAGCAGACCAAAATAAACAGCTTCTCCTGATCCAGCCTTGAGAATCACATAATGCCGTCTTCATACTTTGGATGTTCATGACTCCCAAGGACTCATGTGTTTGACTCATGGTTTCTAGGAGCTGCTGCTGTTTTGAAAGGCTATCGAACCTTTAGAAAGTAGAACCCAGCTGGAGGAAATGGGACACATGGCATTTATAGGCCCACATTGTTTCTCGTGCTGTTTCCCATTCTGTCCAAATATAAGTGAACAGCCTTAGCTACCACATCAAAGAGCTGCTTCTGTCTGGTGGACTGTATCCTTCAACCATGAGCCAGAAACGATACTTCATCCCTTAAGGATTTTTAAGTCAAGTATTCGGTTACCATGAGAAGACTAATGAAGCAGTCAGTATGAGCACACTTACGGGTGAACCTTAAAGTCTTCTTCAGAGAAGGGAAACAGATGCCTTCCCTTGACAGATATAGTAAGTCTTGGCTACAAAAAAGCAGATGGTGAAGAATATGGCTTCAGCTACCACTGAAGCACCATCTGGTATCCACAGGGTGACACTGACTGTGATGGTACACAGTCCACTGTCAGAGACCCCAAAACCTTGACTCCCATTTCTTCCCTACAAAGCAGACCATGGGGCTAGTACACTTAGACATTACTGAGCAGTTTCCTTCCCACTGTCTCTGTGTCCTGGAATCCTCACTGAGTATCTCTCTCTCCCCCTCTCCCTGTCCCTGTCCCTGTCCCTGTCCCTGTCCCTGTCCCTGTCCCTGTCTCTGTCTCTGTCTCTGTCTCTGTTTTTATCTCCTGCCTATGGTAGTGTTAATGTATACATGCATGCGTGTTAGTGGAGGCCAGAGGTCAGCTAACCTCCCATATTGTTCCTCATATGTTGCCCTCTTGTTTTTTGACTCAGGGTCAATGAGACTTGGAATGCTCACTAGGCTAGGCTACCTGCAGCAAGCTCTGGGGATTCACCTGTTCTGCTTCTATAGCACTGGGATCACGAATGTATGTCACTGTGCCCTTCTTTTTAAGAGGATGCTGGGCTTGAACACATGTCCTCATGCCTTTGTGTTAAACACTTTACTCAAGTTATATCCCCAGTCTAAAACTTTTACTTCCTAAAGGTCAGGTGCAATTTTTCTAAAATGCTGCCTAAGACAGAGACTTTTGAACAATCCTCCACTGTACCCGGAGTAGCTATAGCAAAAAACACACATCTATCAGGCAAATCATATCCCCTGGGACCAATAGTACTAAGAAAGATAGATGTCCCTTCTCCAGCCACTGGCGTCTGCCTCAGAGAATCCAGACAGGAAGGCAGCTGCTCAGAGGACCCATGGCTTATAAAAGCAAATGGGGTCAGAAGAGGGCATGTGGAGGATAGAAAACACTAGAGACATTAACAGAGCTTCTAGGGGAGGGCACACTGAGCCCTGGAAGCATCCTTGGGAGTAGTATGAAAAGCAAGAAGTAGAAACTCTGGTTCCGTTCTGGGCCTGGAGAGATCATTCAGTCAGGAAAATGCTTACAGCACAACCATGGAGACCAGAGTTTGATCCCTGTATTCTACATAAAAAAAAGCAAGGCACAGGCATGAGCATTCATAATCTCACTGCTGAGGAAGGCAGAGACAGGAGGATCCCTGGAGCTCACCGACCATCCATCTTAGCCTACCTAGTATGTTCCAGGAGAGTGGCAGACTCTATCTCAAGAAATAATAATAAATAGCCAAGGATGATGGTCTGAAAACAACTGAAGTCTGAGGAAAGACAGAGAGATCCTTTGGCCTCCACATGCACCTATGCACACAGAACGTACCTGCATATACAATAACATGCACACACACATACATACTTACACACACACACACACACACACACACACACACACACACACACACAAACACACAATGAGGTGTGGAGCTGTTAGGTACTGTCTCTAGTTACTGATACACCAGGGCACACTCCACACTGAGGACATCCAACAGTGTGTTGGGTCATAGGATCCCATACTTTAATGTGTCCAGCAACACTGGAGAGCCTTGTGATTACAGATCCAGGAACAAGGATGCCTGGGAGCTGGTGTTTCTAGCAAGCTTCTTTCCTAATGGTGGCATGATGTTTATCTGTAGATCAAACATGAGCACTAAGGGATCATGACCTGGGGAGTCTGTCTCAACTTCAGACCGGCAACCTGAACCTTCACTTAGCAAAAGGGATTAGTGTGTTTGCTATGCATTGAGACAATGTTCTCAGTAAAAACCAGGGCCTCCTGATTCTGGTCATTTGAAAACCAGGCTGGCTGATTTGTATTATTATTTTTTTGTTGATAAAATCCCCTTTGAAGCCACTCAGATTCTTTTAAAAGAAATTTCATGTCATTTTAATTATAAAACCAGCACGCCCTCCAACACACCTGCTAAGCATCAAAATAAACAATAAAATTGGAGGGCTGTTGACTAGTCCTCCTTAGTGACCACAATCTCTGTCTTCTCTGAGAAAGGAAAGAAAAAGTGGCCAAAGAGGCCCTCCCAGGGAAGGTGGAAGGGAAGAGGGATACCACCGAACTTCTCCGCTATGGCTGTCTGGTCATGCTCATGTCTAATTACACTTATTCCTTAAAGTGTTGAATAACCCCATTTGTGATAAATAATAATAATAATAATAATAATAATAATAATAATAATAATAATAATAATAAATAATAATAAAGGGAGAAAATATAAAAATCAACACTGGATACTCAAAGACTCAACAATATGGGTCATTCTACCTGAAAGAAAATCGCTCTAGCCGCATTAGCAACGTCTGAGTATTAATTTATACCCGGCCAGCAGGGTGACCACATCCTTATATTTGCAAGAAAAGGATGAAGAATGTGGGGGCAACTCTTTGACCCCTGACAGGTGTATAAAATTATTTAGTTTGCTTTTATTTCCAATGAATATGATGCAGATGACAACACCTTAATGCCCCAAAGCTCTGCCAGGGCTGGCCACCAGACAAAGGATGAGACCTGGGCTTCCATTTTAAATGCTACCAGACAAAGGATGGGGTCTGGGCCTCCATTTTGATTGCCACTTCCCTGACTCAATTGGAACAGAGATGTGCAGTAAGTGTGTTTGTAACACAGGGGCCTATGCACACAGATGGTGTGGGTCAATGCCTAGATTCTTCACTGTGCACCATAAGAATCTTTATGCTAGTCTAAGATTTCTAAAGCTTCCTTAAGTCTGATGGAAAAAAAATGAAAAGAAGGGGAAGAATCCTGTACCAGAAGGAAACGCAGAAGTCTAGCAGGTCACGGGGTCAGTTACTCATCATTGCCAAGAACACAGTGTTTATACAATGAGACTGGGTAGATAAAGTTGCAACATTATGCTTATTGTTCCCAATAAGCCCAGGGTCAGTAATGAGTATCAATCTAACCTTCAGGTAATGAAGTCTTCCTTCACTGTAAGCATGCATAATCTGTTAACTATTGTCAACCTCTGCTCACTCAAAAATATAATGTCTGAACCAAGCAAGACAAGATGTTTCTACTACTGCTACAGAAGTAAGCAGATATAATTAAAGGCTAAAATAACTGTGAAAATGTATCATTTTCCCTCATGAAAACTATGACTATCAAAAATCAAGTGACTTGCTGGGCAAAAACTGAAGCATGCCCCGGCTTCCCTGCTGCCTGAGAGGGACTGTCCTCTGAGCCTATACATGCTCTACTTACCTCTTGGCAAAGGGGAACGGTTTCCTAGTTTCTCATGACAATTTGAAGGGCACAGAAAACACACGAAAACATGTTTTTACAAACATGATCCTAATCTTATGCTCAGGCATTCTCTCCTTGATTCATGCATAGTTGAAGTACAGAGTGTTTAAACTTCCCATAAGTACATCTCTCTCACACACATAATGCACACATACACATAAATACAGAATGCACAAATCCAAATGCGGGCTCATACATGAAAGCTGATTTAAGTGAGAGGGAAGCATGCGATGTTTTAAGATGCAGAGAGAATCTGATAACATTTACTGAGATACAAAAGAGACAGAAGAGCTAACGACAACAAAGAAGAAACAAGCAAAACCCTAAGGCAGAGAGGAGTGAGGCCAACGCCAAACCAAACAGAAACCAAACACCATTTCCTCTGGGTGGACCTTCACCTGTCTTCCCCCTGCCTTCTTTCTTGGGTTACCTGACTCTTCTCCAAGCATCTCTCAGGTGAAATTCTGGGGGATACATACCACCATTGTGGGCTTTCTACACTCTTTTAACAGGTTGACCACCTGTAGAGGATCCCAAATGAGGCCAGAGTCTAGATGAATACAAGATGTATCCCTAATCTCATAATCTCACATCTACACATATCTCTTCTTCTCTCCCCCACCCTTCTCTCTCCAGCACACAAGCCAGGGCCATTCCCTGATCCTCCAGGGATATTTCATTGAGTATGACAACAGATCAGCCCAAAGCTGGGAACCAGAACAACAGCCCATTTCAATAAATCCCTAGTAGAACTTAGAAATTGCATGTTCTAGGCTAAGGAGTACGAATGTCTCTTTAAACACAAATTTTCAAAGTTCTCTCCCTATAAGCTAATAAAAACAGATTTTCCAATGTTTGTCCACTCCTAAGAAAAATGGATGCTTAGGGATAATAAAAATTATACATTTAGCTCTCCCAGCCAGAACCCCCGCGCCGCCGCGCCATCTTTCCTCTGAGCCCAGCGGACACAGCTAGGGACACCCCAGGACTTTAAGATCGCATTGGGGTTACAAGTGAGTGCAGAGGTGGTTTTGGGAGCAGCGGGTCAGCAGTTCACTCCAGGGGCAGGAACTGAGAACTCCGCCCCACCGGAGGCTGGGCCTCTCCCAGCCAGAACCCCCGCGCCGCCGCGCCATCTTTCCTCTGAGCCCAGCGGACACAGCTAGGGACACCCCAGGACTTTAAGATCGCATTGGGGTTACGCGTGAGTGC
>CACVCL010033204.1:0-10102 GCA_902729485.2 Mus minutoides | reverse complement strand
AAGTCTGATGCTCTACTGAGCTAGCCAGGCTCTTTTATGAAGTAATTATTACTCCCCAGAACTTTAAAGTTGAGTGCAAAAATTTGAAATAGCTACTGACAAAAACTTTCCACTTAGGAACAGCATACACTGAAAGATTCAAACTCTTAGCTTCCTTCATTTGAAGCAAAGATAATAAAAATTTCTTACATAATGTAAGACTATTAGCTATAATTACCAGGGTGAAAAGGGAAAAACAAACCTTTTAATCAATAATAACCCTTTAAAAATTAAGCAAACCAGCCTGGAATGTTCCTTTAAATCTTACAGTTTACTTGAAAATTCTTAACCACTTAACCACTATTTTAAGCTTCCTTTGTTAATACCTTTTGTTTTAGCTTAGATCCTATTCCCAGAGGTTTACCGTAAAGCATAGTATAGTCAGCCATCTCCTTTTTCGACACAAAACACAAAACAGCCAAACATCCAGACAAGACACGAACACGAATACACACATAGACAAAGGATGCATCGTACATAGAAAAACTTCTCTGAGTTCCAGAGAAAATTCACCTAGGCGTCCCCAGGGAATTTCTGAAAAAATTCACTTTCCTCTTTTCTTGGGTTTCTCCTGATCTAGTCTCCCGATCCAATTACCTTATTTCTCCTAAGAATCCCGCACTTATTAGCTGATTCAGTAAGCTCCTTGATTTGAATGTATTCTACCTGAGCAAGGCCTCCGGCCCCCTCAGCAGCCTCAAACAACTGGGAAGGCTTGCTGTAACAGCACCCGTTGCATTCTCTGGGTTTTTTTTCTCCTCTTTTTTCTGTTTTTCTCCCAAGGGCATATTCCCTTATTTCTTCTATTCATTTTTTCAAACTCTCCCGGGGTGTACTTCCCCATATCTCTCTCTCCCCGAGCCTTCTCCACTCGGGAAGGGCCTTTTTGCTTAGACATGTCCCTGTTACTCTTTTCCTTTTGGCGCCTTCCGGATTCCGTTTCTGATAGCCTTTCCTGTAATTCTTCTAGGGCATCCTGACTAGCTTGCACTGATGATGACTGTTTCCCTTCCATTAGACAGTAATGGTGGAAACAATGTAGCAAGGGTATAAAGCCAAGAGTTGCTACGAAAACAAAGCTGAGCCCGAGCATAGCTTCTCCTGCCTGCGTAAAGTTAGACAAATCAATCCCTAAGAATACAGGGTGCATACCTCTCGGAACTCCCCCAATTACTTCTACTAACTTCCGGATTCCGTTTCTGATAGCCTTTCCTGTAATTCTTCTAGGGCAATCCCTAAGAATACAGGGTGCATACCTCTCGGAACTCCCCCAATTCCTGTAGTTCTGAATCCTGCTCCGTCACCAGAGGGTCTTCCTTGGTACCGCTGATGGTGAGGTTCCCAGCGTCCCGGGTCTCAACACCAGCTGTGTGTCGCACTACCTTCCTGCCAGCAGGAAAACACACCAACGCCAGGATCCTTCTACAGACTGCTTTATTGAAGCCTTGAAAGAGGAAGACGACCCAGAGCTCGGAAAAGCCTCGGCTTATATAGCCAAGGAGGAGGCGTGTCTTAACCGGATTGGCTGCTGGGCCATCACTCATGTTAAGCCCCGGGCTGGGCGGTGGTTAAGCAGCAGGGGCATGTGCTTTTGGGTTGTTTACTAGCTCTGTACAGGGGGTGGTAACAGGATGTCTTCGAGTTGTTTACTAGCTCTAACAGGATGTCAGCGTCATCTTAGAATGGTGCCTGAGCCGACTCGGGAGCGGCACTCTACAACTATATCACATTGATGACACAAAATCAAGACTCTGAAAAGCTAGCATGGGCATGACTGGGCCACATAGAGTATGCTAGTTTAATAATACTCTTTCTTACTATCATCATATTTTATTTGCTTTTAGTGATCTTTGGGTGACTATCTGGAATCACTCTTTCTTGAATAAGGGCAGACATTTGTCATTATCATAGTTGGATGTAAAAGTTGGCACATGTTCCTAGCATGTAGTAAGATAGAGCCAAGGATTATATGGTTCTACTGAACTTCTTATAGTGGCATTAGATAGGCCCACATTAAAGAATTCTCTTTCCCTATCACTCAGTAGTGAGGATGCTCAGAATGGAGACAACAATGGAGAAGACAGGATGGACAATCTGGAAAGGCCTCCTTTAGGCAGACCAGACACAGATGCCTTTGTGGTCAACACTGAGGGTACAGTTCACCAGAAGCTTTAAAAATTCGTATCGACCCCTTTTCTGGAATTTACACCATATCCTATGGGTTTATGGCTAAATTCATATTTTATAGGGTGTTCCAGTATTGATTCACACATTTTTACAAAACAATTTGTGTATGTTCATTAAGCTCTGGGTAGATTTAAAGATAATCCTCTGAAATGGATGACTCTGAAATGGATTCAAGATTTTGATTCCTAGACAAGATGAAGCATGTAATCAGGATTGTCAGGTGGCCCTGCTTAAGATTAGCATTCTCCTGCTTGGCTTTCTATCTGCTACCAACCATTTACCTCAGCTGTAAATTAAAGAGGAGATGACATTACATAGTCCGTTTTAGAGGTAAGTAGTTTCAAATGTATCTTTCTGTCTCTGAGCTCTATCTTCCAGCCCCTAACCCAGATTCAATTACAGCTAGCATGACACCCATCTGAAACAGCGGTGGAGTGCAAGCTTACACAATAGACTCCATTTGTGCCTGAGGCAGTTCACTTCTTCAACTTGTGTGCTCACTGTTGTAGTTACCATCACTTTACATACAAGACATGCCTGAGATTGCTACTGCATATTATGATCTATACTGCTTTTATTGCAAGTATGAAGTTTTATGCTTTGATAGAAAAATAATGCTTTAACTACAGAACATCAAACCCTTTGATATTTCCTTACTGACATTCCTCAGCATGCCAGGGATCAAATTAGTCTATCTTGGACTTTAGAAGGTTAGTGTGAAAATGCTTGATTTTTTTTTCCTCTGAAACTGCAGTTTGAATTGCTGATTTGAGTTTTATATATAAAAATAATTGTTAAACGGCTTTTTGCTTGCGGTTCAGACAGAATTGCCAACAATTTCTGAGATAGTCCTACATGAGCGTTTGTCATATGACATGCTTATGTGAAGCAGCATTCTCAGCACTGACTATTCTAAAATCCATATGTTGATCGACCCCCAAACATAAAGGAGATACTATATGTCCATCAGAATCAAATATTTAGCCAAGATTTAATTCTTTATGTAAAACAAGAAATTACATCTATGTAAATTTGCTTTGACTTTCAATAAATGGTAAAATTGTATGTGCACCAAAAAATTGTGTTATTGTGAATGCCTGTTGGATTTGTATAGCTATTTCCACAACACAACTATATATACTTCAATGCCACCTGAAAGGTTTTAAAGCCAAAACAGAGTCACAATAGAAACATATTAGGAATCCATGTGCTATCTCTGTCTAAATCAGTGTTTCTCGACCTTCCTAATGCTACAACCCTTTAATACAGTTCCTTAGGTTTCAGTGACCTCAATCATAAAATTATTTTGTTGTTCCTTCATAACTGTAATTCTGACAGTATTATGAATCTGAATGTAAATATTTTTGGAGTCACAAGTTTGCCAAAGAGGACATAAGCCACATGTTGTGAGCTACTGGTATACCTAAATGGTCCTGGGCAAAAGAGACATGTAAATTTGTCCTTCAAAAGACAAGTTCTGGATATGCCTTGGGACCATTAACCCATTTTTGTCTACTGAACCTCAGTCCCTCTGAAACAGATCAGTGAATGTAACTCAACATTGTGATGATTTTAGCACTTCAACATGTTCCATCTTGTTGTAGGAATGAATTCCACAAATTCACTTCCTACAGTGCATTACATAATTTTCTGTATTACTGAATTGCCTCTTCATTGCTTTCAAGGGGTCCCTTACTCCCTCGTTCTTCTACAGCGAAAAGCCATGCCAACAGTTTCAATATACCTATTTCTGTGCCCTTCATGCATAACAATTTCCTTCTCTTTGTCAATCTTTCCATCTCCTTGATCACTGAAGTGGTCCTTCTCTGATTGTGCTCTGTTCTGCTGCACAAAATGTCTGAAGACCCAGAGGAAATGTAGGCTACTCAGTCAGTGAGCGTCCTGAATATCACTGCCTCTATTAAATCAAATCTAGCCCTCTCCATGATGTTTTCTCTAATACCTAAGGCAGGGGAGCTGGAGTCAGAAGCTCTTGGAAAAACTACATACATTTTATGTCTATTTCTATAATAATTATATAGAAGAAGGAGTTAAAAGATTGCTGATAAGCAGGCACTTTGCTGCTAGCTCTTTATACTTGATAATAATTTAATAGACAAAACTAGGAAAACAGCCAACATTAACTCCATTTGATGGATAAAGTAAAGGAAATTCATAAAGATGAGCTAACTTCCTCGTGGATGGAGACCTAGTTAAGATTGGCTTAGAACTAAAGGTACCCTCTATTGGCTCACAATGGTCATTGGGGCAAAGCAAGAGAGAAAATGCATTTATACTTCTGTCCTGGTCTAGCCAACACTGAGTGTGGTTGGAAGGGATCGAGTATAATTTGCAGAATCAGAAGACTAGATTTACTTCACAGTACCACCTCCATGCACATGTTTAAAAGTCAGATAAGATTATTATCTCTCTGAGGACTTCATACAACTATGCTGTGAAGCTTTCCTTGATGATGAAGTGAGATAATAGAAGGGCTGTTGAAAGAGGAAATGATCTGCTTCTTGGGAAAATATGAGTTTAGGGGAGCCAGTGGTTACTTCACAATGTTTAACCTTCCTGGTTGTCCTCATTAAAGCCCTATCTACTCAAGACCTGGGTGACCAGGCTGCAACAGTCTCAGACCAAAGTCTCTGATGATTTGTACATTAGTCATGTTCTTGTTTCTGTGACAAAATAAAAATAAAAATAAAACCAACAAAAACAGCAACAAGGGAAAAAAAAACTGTTCAAAGGAAAACAAAGGAGGGAGACTGTATTTTACTCCCTGAGAGAATGTAAATCCACCATGAGGCAGAAGGCATGGGTGGGGCCAGCTCATCTGTGGTAGCAGAGGCCTGAAGTTGCTTGCTCCTATCACGGAAGCAGAGAAAGGGGTGCTTAAGCTTTTTGATATGTTCCTCTTACTTGGTTGCACATGAGCCAAGCCCATAGGTTAGTGTTGCCCAAATCAGGGGCAGGGCTTCCTCCTCACTCTTTTTCTCTGAAGCTTTCACAGACACTCCTGAAGATATACCTCATTAATGTCCTACCAGGAACATCCAGCCTATGACCCTCTGGTTGAGTGTGAACCAAAGATATCTGTAAAGGGGACCAGAAACAAAATTGCAAATATGATGAAACCATTAGGAGACATCTTGCAGTTGATCTCTCTGTGTGACTTGGTTGTACAATTTTTGAGGAAAAGCCTTGTAGGCAATATTTGTAGAAAAATTATATCCCACCACACTGTCAAAAGGTGGGCCATACATTTTAGGGATCTCTCAAGCCAACAAATTTGACAATCACCATTATTGACATCAAACATTTTTGTTACCCACTTGCCATTTATACCTCTCAATTTGAGAAATGTGTGTTTGGTATACATGTATCCCAAAACACCACAACACATAAACATGTACAATTATTATTCATCAGTCAACAATAAGATAAAATTGAGAACCAGAACGTTTTCTTCTTTTGTTGTATTTGATAGGGAACTGCCAGGTTCTAATTTGGTGCACCCTGAATACGAGTGATCTTGGGGAGAAATGAGCATCAGGATCTATCCCAACGGAGGAGGGGAACCCCAGATTTCCCACCCAGTGGTCTCCAGATCCTCCAGCTCCTGGTCCTGAGGAGCTCCAAGGTGCTTGCAGGCTCTGGGCAGTCGGACATTGAGAGCACAACTCAGGAGAACAAAAAGGCATGGAGTCTAGAGGTTATGGTCAACTTTCCCTCCAGGCGACTTGTGGTCAGGCAAAGGGAGCTTCCTATGTGAACAGAACCAATCCTATCCAGACAACTTCAGGAGAATGTCCCTCAGCAGCTGGCCACAAGCTCCTTCCGTTCTTCTTGTTAATGAGCATCATCTCTGTAGCCTTCCTGCTACATCCACTACAGGAAAAACTTGGCAGCCTGCTGCCTCAAATCCTGCATGTGTTACTGGGACAGAAGCTGGTAGAAGCTTATGTCTTTGGCCTCCTCACCATGGTATTTCTGCAGCCCTGAGGTCTCAGCAGAACCCACTCTGCCCACCTTCTCCTTCACAGCCAGGGACCTAAGGCAGCCTAGTGTGATGTTTGCACCTTGTTCCTCCTCCCTCCTTTCTGCCCACTCATCAGTTGTCATCCTCCACACAACAAACACCCAGGGATTTATATTCATTTTCCAAGCTGAATAAAATAAATTTAAAAAAAAATTTCTTTAGATATTTGGAAAAGATCACAGACTATTAGCAGTTTCACATATTCAAAATACATTTTTGTTCGGTTTTAAGTCTTTTGAATATTTTCCTATTTTCAGTGCTATTACAAAATGCTTTCATATTTAAAAATATCTTTGTTTTTAGAATCTTTAAAACCTAGAGTTGTTCACTAAGAGTGGAGCTCATGATATAAAAAGTGACCCTAAACTCAGAGAAGTGATTAATTATTAGAATGATAATTACTTACTGTAGCTGTTATTATTGTGTGAATCTTGAAGAAAGGCAAAGATTTTAAGCATCTTATTTTATTCTCTAGCAATTCTATTCATCTGAAAGCTCACCTTTAATTAGTTGGCATTAACTTCTTTATCATTTGTATTCATTGCTCTCAGGCTTACTGGCTGAAATAACAGAAAACAAACATACCAGGAAGACTCGCTGACATGTCTTCAAGTGTTAGAAGATACATTTCTGATAGACTAGTTCCTTTCTATGCTACATTCTAGTCATTAATACTGTACAATTAACACCTCAGGGATGAATATGTAATGGTATTCTTTGTCTTGTGGGAACATATCCTATTGATTTTTAAAAATTTTTTCCATGCTGAGTGTTGACATAATGAGGCCAGCAGAGTAGAGGAAGATTCTGAAGCGAGGTAGAGAACAGCTTCTGAGGATATAGGGGAAGGCTGCCGTGTTCTTCTCTGGTTGACCAGCTTGAATCTTCTGCGCGATGCTACAACTAGACTTGGCTTGGCAGACAGCCATATTGAATGACCAATCATACATAGCAAGAAGGGCATCTAATGGATGCAGTGGGCCATGTAGAGGGGTTGTAAAAGGCAAGAACAAGAGCTGCACACCCCTCCCCAGATCTGGATTTCTAGAGTCTAATAACTTCTGCAGAAAGTGATTTGTCAAATCTCTTTGGGTTAATTACAATGAAATGAAAATTAAATAAATGAATGAATAAATAAATAAATAAAATTGGGTTACTGGGATTACTTAAGCAGACCCAAGCTGTTTATGTGCCATTTATATTTTTAAGATCCATGGCACTATGATAATTCACATTCTATGAAGAAGAGATTAGAACTATCCCTGGTTGCCTCCCTTGAAATCTCTTAGTCTTAACATCTGTACTATGTTGGTTTAGTTACTTACTAGAATTCTGGTCATGTATGATAAGGATAAAGTACTAGGGCAACCAGGCACATTTAATAGAAGGAAATTGAAGAGGAAATTTACTCTAAACAAGGTAGCAAACAAATAAATAATGATGGCCATATACTGAATAATGCTTGTAATCCCCTCATGTAGGGAGGTAGAGGAAAGAGGATCACTGGAACTTCCAGGTCAGCGTAGTCTAAATAGTGAGTTCTAGCCCAGCCAGGGATACATAGCAAGATCTCGACTCAGAAAATAAATAAACAAACAAATAAATAAACAAACAAACTTGGGCAAAGATGAGATAAGGCATGGCTGAATCTTTATCTGAGATCTACAAAGATACCCAGACTGTGGTACCAAGACTTTCAGTTTTTGTTAGCAATAGAGTAGCCTAAGGCAGAGACCTAGAAGCCAGTCAGGAGTAGCAATCCCAACAGGTAAAACATGCCACTGATTCAAGGTTGAAATATCTTGGGCCTATTATTTGTTTCTTTGTTCAGATAATGATTGAGAAGTCCAAGCAGTGTGAGTCTGTGCCAAAGCACTCCAGCAAGGGGAGCTGCAGAAGCTTTGTACAGCAAACAGAAGGGAACAGAGGTGGCCGCTGGCTTCCCCTGGAATAGAGACATCCAGGGACAGAGCATCGTGATCCACTGCCCTCTTATTTTCTTCTGAAAATAACAGAGCAGAGTCTGTATCGTGATGTTTCTCTCTGTGCCACTGTTATCCTCTGGGGCATCCAGTTTGGCAGTTTTATCTGGGCATTTTTCACTTTCTTCCACAAATTTCATTTTAAGCTCTTTGGTCGGGTCAGAAACTCTCTTCCCACGTTCCGTATGATATGAACAACATCTCCTGCCAGAAACTTTTTTGTTCTGGAAAGCTGTGGTCCAGGAAAACGAATCCTGCTCTGACACCATCTCTACCGCCAGCTGTTGCATACCCATTTCTTATTTTTCCCTGCCAAACTTCCTGTCTCCAGCTGGAAACCAGCTGAAAAGCAACACTTTGTATTCCTGCTGTTCTCTCTGCTGTGAGCCTATATGTTTATGTCATTAAAGATGTGTGTAATCAGATTTGCCACTTTATCTCATGATAACTGTCAAAGAAATATAAGTCTGTAGTTTTGGTGCATTTGAAATGTGTCCCATTGGACAGCATTTGAGGCCTTTCATGTGATACTCACTTCCAGTCATCCTTTCTAGAAGGAAAACCAAGTGGCTATCTTAAGAATTTTCTCCCTTTTAAGAAATAAAGAAGATCACCTTTGCTACTTACTATGGGTAAATTCAAATGTCCTGGTACAGGCAATTCTTCTCCCAAATAGTGAATTGTCTTTGGAACATCATCATGCCTACTATTAAAATGGAGACAAGGATTTGGATAGAGTGCTTGACTAATATATGTAAGGTTTTAGGTTCTTTGCCCTATCAGGTATAAAATGAAAGAGAATGTGTTATGAGATGATAAGATATTTCTTACTACAGCTTGAATTGGGCTGCAGATGGAATTTGGTTGGGGTTGTGGTTTAAATGGAATATGTCCACCATAAGCTCCCATGTTTGAACACTTAGTCCCCAACCAGTGGTACTTTTTCAGAGGTTGTAGGACAGGAGGCACAGGTGGCAGATAATGGTGGTCTCTGTGTATTATAACTTGGCTTTATTTCCAGTTAAATTCTTGGGTTGGCCCCTGTGTACACAGCAACATCAGGAAACTTCTACCTCAGATGGTTCTTACTTCCCTGGCTTCCCAGCTGTGCTGAACCAAACCTACCAGCCAAACAAGACCCATTTCACTTATGTCAATTCTGTTGGGTGTTTTGTAATGGCAATGAGAAAAATGCTAAACAGATGTACCAAGAGGATAGATGTTAGTCTAAGTTCATGATACTATAAAAGAGACTCAACATACAAATAATGTATAATTATAACATATAATGGTATAGGAGGGGAGAGAATAGGAAAGGTTGAGAGAGAGAGAAAGAGAGAGAGAGATTATATAAACTTTCTGTTAATACTGGTCCAGTGGTCCAGTGAGATTGGTTTTAATGTGTGCCCATACATACACATCTGGACTTTACAAATAACTGTAAAATGACCGTGTCATCAATGGCTTTAGTGAAACAAACACTTTGAAAAAATTTTATGGCACTGACAAAAAGACAGATTTATACTTGGAGATCAACTCTGGTCTGTTCACAAATTTTTGGGGACACAGCAACTGAGGAAGCATACAGGTACACGTTTCGCTCCCAGAAATTAGACACCTTGTATAGATGAATGGATGCTGCCTACTACCCCACAGTCTCTCTCAAATCTTGCATCTGATGAAAAACATCTAAGCCACTTGCTGGTGTGTTTTATCCCCAAGAGATGACTCCAAGGGCTGGCCTCTCTTCCTGGTTTATTAGTCCTTAGCACATCTGAGCTGAACAAATGGACCCAAAGCTTCCAGGGCTTAGCAGGATTTACAAGCAATTACTGAGTTCTAAAGGCAG
>CACVCL010033203.1:0-10113 GCA_902729485.2 Mus minutoides | reverse complement strand
ATATAAAGTCTGCATAACCAAGGGGCCTTTCTTCCCACTGATGGCCAACTAGGCCATCCTCTTCTATATATGCAGCTAGAGACACGAGCCCAGGGGGTACTAGTTAGTTCATGGTTATTCTTCCACCTATAGGGTTGAAGACCCCTTTAGCTCCTTGGGTACTTTCTCTAGCTCCTTCTTCCTTGGGAACCCTGTGTTCAGAGGGAGAATTCTAAGATTTTTTTTTTTTTAATTGAAAAGTAAACAAAATGGCATGTAATGTAAAAGTGTTTCTGGTGAAAACTAAGAATTTTATTGGAAGAGAGCAGAATCCACATATATAAAAGTGTCAAGGAAAACATATCTAAAAGACAAAATAACTTTTTGTTTGTTTGTTTTAAAACAGGATTTTGTGGTATAGTTCAGGGTGGTCCAAACTCACAACTCTCTTGTCTTAGCACCACTTGTGCTAGGATTAAAGGTGAATGCTACTATACCTCATCCAAAATATATAAAAAACTCTAGGACATTAAGTTCTGTTTGAAAAACTTGACACGAGTGTGATGATGGCACAAGTATTTCTGTGAGCTGAGGAGCGGACTGTGCTGCTGTGATTGGTTGGAGCCTTTCAGAGTGTGCTGCTGTGATTGGTTGGAGCCTTTCAGGTGACGTATCCCAGTAATTGTATCAATCACTGTGTCAATCACATTAGGCTGAAGCAAATGAAAACCCTCAGGATTCAAGCTTGTTTCAACTATCTATCTATCTATCTATCTATCTATCTATCTATCTATCTATCTATCTATCTATCTATCTATCTCTCAAGCCATTTGCCACCTTTTCCTTTGGTCTGAAGCTCCATTATCAACGTTCACCTCATGGTGATGTCGATCGTTTGGATTCACAAGTGTGGAAGAAAAGCATTCAAGGCACTTTATGCGTGTGGATTTCTTGTCAGTCTTGGGTCACACGCCAGATGAATACAGTTTCAGTAGGAATGTTTTTTCTCACATCCATGTACAGGTATGGATCTTGACACCAAGTAGGAGCGTCTGCTGTAACAATATGAAGTTTATCTTCTCTCCCTCAGCTCTTCACCTGCTCTGAGTCCTCTTATGAGTGTCTGAGTGTCTTTTTCGTATTACGAAGGATCATTATTTTACATTTCCCAAGATACCTTGTCAGTTGGTAGCTTAGATTTCTGAGTGAAGACAATAGAAGATCAATGCCAGCAGCACACGGTCAAGAAAAACAGAACGTCCCAGTCCTCACCGGGGTTCAGACTTGAATCGATCCTGTTTCCAGTTTCCATAGAGTTTTCTCAGTTTCCTGTGTAGTGTTTAATTCTCAGTTGTTTGCTTCAGATGTCATAAAGCCGGGACACCCCGCTGCTCAGAAAGCCTCCTGCTTTGTAGGCAACGTGTTTAATGAATTGGGATTATTCCTGCACACTATATTCACTTAAAAGGGGAGTGTCCTTTTAAACAGTGATGGCTACAGAAACTCAATTTTGTTTACTTAGGAGGAAATGAGGGACTTGTGTTGTAGGCATGGGGCTCATACAATCTCTCAGAATGATTAGTGGAACTGCTTCAGCCAAAGTTCTTTCTTTTTTTGTGTGTGTGTGAGCACATTTCCAAAACCACGATTATGTTTTGATAAGAAAAAAAAAAATCCCTTTCTCCACAAGTTCTCCGATTCATTGGCCTCCTGCCCCCAGTTGTGGAACTGATGTCAGGTTGTTATGTGGCTTCGTTCTCGGTGATATGTTTTCAATTTGAGTCAACTTGATGAGAAAAAAATTACTAAAAAGTGGGAATGAGCTGTGAGGCAAACAGGGTTTTCCTATCAAAGTGGAGATATTTTTAAAAGCATTTATTATTTCAAACTAAAACATTTATAGAAAGTTGTGAGTGTGAAGCACATGATTATCAGTTGTGGCTTTGCTACACTGGAAAGTCCAAGTTTATAGGAAATATTCACGGAAGACTCTAGCTAGCGAGCAGTTTGTTCAGGGAAACAATTCAATGAAGAAACTGTCAGTTTAGAACAACAGTTTATCCCCCAATCAGGTAGTTAGGATGGTCACTGTTAACCAGTGACTGAAACATACATTTGGATCATTGATGGAAATGCTTCTTTCTGTCTTTAAGAAAGCAGAATTGAAAAGTGGTCTATCTATATCTGTATATACACAGGGATAGCTGTTAGCAGTGAGACAGCAACCGTCAACAGGCTCTGATGTAATATAGCTGTTTGTTTTTGTGTTGAAGACAATGAATATTGTTTTCAGTACATTTGTTCCATAGAAACAGAATATTTAGCATAAGGGTGAAAAGTGGAGATGGATTAAAGAGATGTTGTGTGGCTATGTCTACGTTATGAGGAAAGTTGGTTTTGTGTGATAATCTTTGGAAATTTGTTTGAGACATATTAAATTCTCATTATGTAATCTTTGGTGTTCCCAGGGAAATATTTTTTTTAATCACATTGGGTCAGAACATTCATTTTTGTTGGAGTTCTTAGGGAGCTCACAATATTTTCTTCAGTTACATGTTACAGAGTTCATCCTATAACAACGTATTTGGCATATTGTTCAAAGGGAAGCCAGCGAACAGTATTTGTGGTCTGTTATCCTATATACACAAAAGCTTATGTGTGTGTACATGTGTGTGGAGAATAATGTCTGGAGGCCCCTAACAGTCAATTCTAGGCAATGGGTTTTGAGAATCATTATTTTATGAATATAGTTTAAAAGCAGATTTTCTTTTATTATTGTAAAAGATGTCATACTTGAGAGAAAACACACATATGGTTTAAAATAAGATAATTAACTCCTGTAGTATACAGGATAATAATAGATATTGCTCTATGGTAGACAAACCTTCCTCTGTCCCTACGTCTATCAGGAAGGTAATTACTTGCCTAAATTTATTTTCTTTCTTTCTTTCTCTCTCTCTCTCTCTCTCTTTCTCTCTCCTGTATAGTTTAGACATCAGTGACTGTGTCTATCACTAAAATGCTATTTTATTTTGTTTTTGAATTTTAAATAAACATGACCATAATGGATATATTCTTTTGTGACTTTGTTATGTTTGCTATGTTTTTCACATTTATTTATGTCAACATATGACCTTTGAATTGCAAATAGAAAATATTTTAGTAAATAAAGCAACAAAATTACGGTATATTTAAAAAGGACACTTCATGTAAATTAACAATATATTTAGATTTACTGAAGGAGTGCTGTAAAAAACATGCTTTTGTTAACTGAAGTATTCATTCATTCTTTTTCAAATGTAAATGGTTATCTAGCTGCTTTCAGAATGTGGTTTTTAGGTACCATGTCTGCATACCAAAACAAAGAATTGGCTTTCAGTTCTTCTGTCTGTCAGTCTCAGCCTCTGTGTTTGAAATGTAACCACTTGATTTTGATAATATTTAAGGTTGGGAAGTTTAAGAACTATTCTCAAAAGGAAAAAAAAAACTGTATGTCATTGTCCATTAGCATGAACAATTTTATCCAGTGATTTAGAACTTGGAAAACAAAGACCAGGGGAAAGGGGCAGCTATGAACCTTGAGAAGCTTGAAGGACTGTCTTTCAGTGCAAAATAGAAATGAATGGAGAAAGAACGTGCTATACACATGCAACGAAACACTATTTAGCCCTAAAATAATGAAATTCAGTCCATTGTAACAGCATGTTTGAACATGGAAGACATTGTTAAGTCAAGATAGGGGGCATGGGACACAAAACACAAAAGCTGGATGATTCAATTAATCTGTGGGATCTAAACAAGCTCAGTTAGTAGTGGCAAGGAACAAAGGGACCAAGGCTGTGGGGACGTTGGGCCATGGGCACAAAATTTCAGTTAGATAAAAGACGCTAAGTCCAAGAGACTTACTGTACACTGTGGTGGCCAAGGTCAACACTGTGCTTTCATATTTGAAAATATCTGAGAGGGGTGAGGACATAGCTCAGTATAGAGAGAACATGTAACCCTGGGTTCAATTGCTAGCACTGCACAGACATTTGCTAACAGACTTTAATTGTTCTCCTTACCAATGAGCCAAGAAATGTGTGATGTAATGTGCTTATTTAGCACCTTGTTTTTGATAATCAAGCTTGCACATGCATTTTTAAACATCAAGCTACACATAGATAATTATAATTTTTGCATTAAGAAAAAGCTTTGGCATGATTTAGGCTATTGAGGATGCAGCAGGAAGGAGTGATAACGCAATACCCAGGTGTGTGGGATACTGAGGAAAGAGATGGGTGAGCAAATGTTCATTCATAATATAATCTTGCTCACATGCAGGCAGAAGCACTTAAAAATATTTTCTTATTTATTTTGTACATACACATGTAGATGTGTACATGTGTGTGCATGTGTGTTCATGTGTATGCGTGTGTATGTGTGTGTATGTATGTATGTATGTAGGTCAGAGGACAATTTATGGGAATTATTTCTCTCCTTCTATGATGTGGGTCCTATGGCTTGAACTTGGGGCATCAGGCTTGGTGGCAAGTGCTGTAACTTGCTGAACCATCTTGCAGGTCCAAATGACATACTTGGAGTTCTTACTGCATCAGGCTCTATGCCATGCATTTGTCATTCAAAGTTCAATGACCACCCCCTCCCCACCTCTCTCCTGCTTTTACAACTCTCCATCCAATGGAGGAAGCAGCCACACCAACAGTCTTCTAATCTCATCCCAGCGAGGTAGCAAAACCGAAACGGACAAACTATAGGAAGTTTTCGATGAGAGGCTATGCTTATGCTGAGGGACACCTGGTGGGTCCATATGGCAACAAATTCTTGTCAGAGGGAAGGTCTCTACAGATGCAAAACAATTCAGATGACCGACAGTAGTATGGTCCAGCAGTAAGGTTGTAACATCTGACCTGTGACCTACTTGTACAAAGCCATGGACTGTCTTTCACAAATATGATAACATTTGAATCTGGATTCAGTCTTTTAAACCATCTCCCTGTATCACATTTCCTTCATCTGTAAAAAAAGAGATGGCCTGGATCAATAAACTCAGCTGTTTATTCTTTCCACAGAGATCCTGGTGAATAGAAATTTATTCTTGGACATAATAAGTGCATCTTCATTACTACACATACAAATTACAGACTTTTACATAGTGCTTATAAATCAACTACTCAAGGTCCCTACACAAGTTAAAGTTTTTTTTTCTGAGCCCAGGCTAGCTCTAAATGACCCACGTAATAACCCTGATTCTTCCTTTTAAGGGATGGGCTTGTAGGTGTGTACCACCATGCCCTCTGTACTTTGTCTCCACAAACTTTGTAACACAGTCTCACTGTACTTTGATGCTTTATCTATTTCAATAAGTAAAAATATAATACAAGAGTCACTTAAAGTAAATATATTTGTTTTAAAATATGTAAATTTTGGAAGTAGCAAAGCAAAAATTCATCAAATTTGTAGAATCAAAAAGATTTATTATCTAGAGATAGTTAGAACTTCTGTGTAACAGAATTAAATTTCATTTAGCAAATAGTTATGGGCACCTATTTTAGACACTGTAGAGGATACCTAATTTTCCACTTTCTTCTGTTTGAGTACTGTGTTTTTGCAAACTTTGTACTCAAAGATCACAGGATAGGAGATTTTCCATCTCCACTTTCCCATTACCTAACTTCCAATTGCAATCATTTTCTTTCTTGCATAGAAAATCCATAAAAAGCTTACATCATAAATTCCAATTTCAAAGTTAAATACTTGTTAGTTTTTAGGTAGTTACAGGTGGATCCTGGCTAGTTGGCAACCCAAAGGAATTCAGATTCAGTTAGAAAACCTTAGAGCTGTTTCATAATACTTATTAATGAGCTTATTATATTATCCATTTTAGTAATAATAATAATTAATAAAAACAACCAACCAACCAACCAACCAACCAAAAAAAAAAAACCAAACAGACTAGGATTGGTGTTTGTAGCCATGAAAAGTGGTGAGCCTCAAAGTTCCCAGGTGGCAGCTTTTGGATTTCACTGTTTCGGAGGCTTGTATAATAAATGGTTCTTGAATAGTTCTCGAATAGCTTACAGGTCAGCTATGTAGCCAAAGTTATTGCCAATTACACATCCTCTAGAAACTGATTTCATTCATGAATTCTGCAACCAATCACTTATGTAACTTCCAGAGATAAGGAGACCATGATCTGACATCCCCCAAATGAGTTAACCTTCCTGTCCAAGTTAGCTTATGCTTACAGTGGATTGATACCTCCTCAAGTTTACCTTTAGAAGGACAGGGACATTAAGAAAATACAACACCAAGAACACAAAGACATGCTAGATTAATGGGGCAATTTCTTCTGGCTGAGAGTATTGGAGAGTAAAAGAGAAGTATGATTATTATTTAAAGTATTATTATTTAAAAAATTAAAAAAGAAATGAAAAAGGTAAAACGGAGAGGTCAATATTCAGTAGAAACATACCAAGACTGCTCTTAAGGTGGATTTCTAAGGAGTCTGTCAGATAAGGGTAGTTTAGGTTAATGGATCTCAATTTGTGGGTTTCAACTCCCTGGGGCTCTATGTCCCTTTTACAAGGGTCACTTAAGACCATTGAAAAACACAGATACTTATTACAATTCATAACAGTAGAAAAATTGCAGTTATGAAGTAGCAACAAAAATAATTTCATGGTTGGGAGGGGCACCATAACGATTAAAGGGTCACAGCATTAGGAAGGTTGAAAGCCACTGCTACAGATGTTTACAATAAAGCAACACATTTTGATGGTATTTCTGGTTCACCGACAACTTTGGATGTTTATTCCACATGTATTGCATAATAATCTTATGAAAAAGGCCAGGAGAGTTTTATCTTCTCTTTACAGAGAAGATAGAATTTAGCTTAGGGGGAGTTTAGCACTTGACAAAGGTGGTAGTATTTGATCCCTCGGTGCTGGTCTCTCGATTCCAGCCAACATGTGAAAGTGACTTTCAATAGTCTTGTGTAACACATCAGTTGGTAAAACTGAAACATAAACAACTGAGAACTGAATAAAACAGGAGAGCATCATTATATCTTTGGTGAAATGCAGACCATGTCAGGAGCTATAAGAGAAAACTCTAAGTTCATGAGGGTTGTAGAAGTCATGAAATTGAGAGGAAATGGGGGTGCCAATGGGGCATTAGAAAGAGGGGTACTGGGGGGGGCAGGGAGGCAAGGCAGAGGGGGAAGGGGCTGAGGAACTGTGGGATGGGGAATTGGGAGTGGGCAGTGGCTGGAATGTAAATAAATGAAATAATCAATTGAAAAAAGAAGGGACAGAAAGGGGTGGAAATAATATAAATGCACTACTCATGTATGAAACTCTCCAAAAATCCAATTAATTAAAAAGTCTAAATTAAATCTCACATGTGTATCCCTTCCCCACCAGTCATTCCTGGGAGATGGTTTTGTGAGGTAATAATGTCTCTGAAATCTAGGCGAATTCCCAAAGTGGCCTGATCTAGCCATGATTTAGAACCTCTCTAACAGGAAAAATGTAGCTTGATTATATGAGAACAAACCACAAGGCAGACATTACCATTAGAAGTTAAATGGCACTTTATGTACAAACCATTGGTTCTGACTGGATATTCCCACACCCCTGATACATTTTAAAAATTAGGCCAAAGTGAGACATCAAGGGCTATCATAGCCATGTGTGGTTCTCTGATAATTCAGCTTTTACTGTTTTAATTCTTCTGCGGCATAATCTGGCAGTATGTGAAATCAATTGAATACTTCATTTTCTTTCTAATTTTAAGCTACAGATCCCTGGAGACACACTACATTTATCACCCCCTCTACTCCCTGTACCCACCTTTTCTTAGAAATGAATGGACCAGAGCACAACTTATTTTAACAATGTGGATAATGGAGTGATTAAGCCAATCACCACAATGAAAGGTGCTCTCGAAGACTTGAAATAAGTCAATCCAGCTCCCCCTCCACATATGGGCAGAATGAGACTTCAACGAACACAGTTAAACGGTGTGGGCTGAGCGCATTGAGACCAGAGCTCTCCTAGCACACCATTCACAAAGTACAACTGATTGTAATTAATTCATGATTAGTTCATTTCAGCTAATATATGAACCTAAGCTTTTGCTGAGTGATGTAATATTTCAGAAGTGGGACTGTGCTGTGGAATTTATTGGACTTCCTGAAATCACCGGCGTAATTGTTTTTGCTGTTCACATATTAGGCAGAGCCTCCAGGGAGAAAAGCTGATTCTTCTCATATAAGACTCTTTCCCCAAAGTTTGAAAGTCTGTCATCTTTCTCAATATATTCACTTCGTTAAATAGTTTACAGCTTGCAAGAGGGTCACAAAGTTTGAGTAACAAAATAACTGTCCTGACAGATTTAGACAATAAAACCACCAGATTGTTATATAAATGTTTTTCTCAGAGGCTGTTTCTAAAACACATACTAAATGCAAATATTGAAACACCTGCATTCCAAGCGCAACTCTTTTAGCAGATGTTAATCTTTGTGCATTTAACCAATGGATTCAGATCACATGAGCTTAACTTGCCCCCTTTAGACCGTCTTGGAAAAGTACCAATTACCTTGCTTCAGCCTGACAAAGAAACTGAAGTTCTTTCATATTGTATATTCAGTTTTTTATATCTGATAGTAAGGATAGCTAAGAAATCAAGCAAAGGAAAAAAATGCAGGCAAAGTCTTTTTTTATGTCACATCAGAAATGACTTTGTAAGTTTGTCTGTGTGCTGCATAGAAAAATTGCAAAGACTGATAAGGTTATAGCAATTTTTTTCCTTCTTTCATAGTCCTGAAAATTGAAAGGTTTGATTTAGATCATTGTTAACTGGGGACCCACCGAAGAGAAGTTACTTCCCCTCCTATTTTTGAGACTTGATGCATGTCCTGGCTCATAGTTAAAACCTGCCCCAAAGCTTTTGGCTATTTCTTAGTTGAGATGCCTCCAAGAGAACTTTATAGTTCTATCATCTCCCAACTTTCCCAGGGTTGAATCGTCCTATGAGTCTGTATTTAATAATAACAGAAACGATTGCTCAGGCGCCAGTCCCTGCTGTGTGCACTATACATACATTATCTCACTGAAGCTTTTACAATTACATTTTACCTATTTTTCATGCATGCATGTGTATACTCTTGTTTATGTGTTCACATATAAGTGTGGATATACATGGAGCACAGAGTGCAAGTACGGAGGCCAATTTGTGGGAACCTGTTCTCTCCTTCCTGGATGTGGGTCCTGGGGATTGAAATCAAGCTGTCAGGCTTGGTGGAGGAAGTCCTTTTTCATTGAATCATCTCGCTGGCCTCATAAACTCACCTATGTCCCACAAAGTAGGGTTTCCTTCCTGTAGTTACTGGTGAGATAACCCAGCAAGCCCTCATGACTTAACTGACTCATAAATGCCTGGGCAGGGAGGTGGGAGTGGATGGGTGGGGAAGCACCCTCACAGAAGCAGGGGAGGGAGGATGGGATAAGGGGTTTCCAGAGGGGAAACCAAGAAAGGGGATAACATTTGAAATGTAAATAAAAAATCCAGTAAAAAATAAAGAATACAGATATAAAAAAGAAAAAAAAAAAAAAAAAAAGGAAAGGCATTGTACAAGTGCACACTCTAATCTTGTTCCCAGACTTGTGTTTTCTTCTAGGTTGGGATGTTTCTCATGATCTCTGAAACACAATCATACAGAGCAGTTTTTCATTGTTATGCTAAGACTAATTTTGCTTTTTTTTCCCCAACTTTTATTAGATATTTTCTTCATTTACATTTCAAGTGTTATCCAGAAAGTTCCCTATACCCTCCCCTCTCCCGGCCCTGCTCCCCTACCCACCTGCTCCCACTTCTTGGCCCTGGCGTTCCCCTGTATTGGGGCATATAAAGTCTGCATGACCAAGGGGCCTCTCTTCACAATGAAGGCCAACTAGGCCATCCTCTTCTATATATGCAGCTAGAGACATGAGCTCAGGGGGTACTAGTTAGTTCATGGTTATTCTTCCACCTATAGGGTTGAAGACCCCCTTCAGCTCCTTGGGTACTTTCTCTAGCTCCTTCCTTGGGAACCCTGTGTTCCATCTAATAGCTGACTGTGAGCTTCCAC
>CACVCL010033200.1:0-10133 GCA_902729485.2 Mus minutoides | reverse complement strand
TTCTGCTATTAAAAAAATGAATTTATGAAATTCTTGGGCAAATGGATGTATCTGGAGTATATAATCCTTAGTGAGGTAACCCAATCACAAAAGAAGTCATTGGGTATGCACTCACTGATAAATGGATATTATCCCAGAAACTTAGCATATCCAAGATACAATTTGCAAAACACAAGAACATCAAGAAGGAAGACCAGCTCGTGGATACTTCATTCCTCCTGTGAAGAGGAAACAAAATACCCATGAAAGGAGTTACAAAGACAAAGTTTAGAGCTAAGATGAAAGGATGGACCATACAGAGACTACCCCACCACGGGGGATCCATCCCATAATCAGTCATTAAACTCAGACACTATGGCATAGGACAGCTAGTGCCTACTTAAGGGATCCTGATATAGCTGTCTCGTACCGAAGTGGATGCTCATAATCATCTATAAGAGGGAACACAGGGCCCACAATGGAGAAGCTAGAGATAGAACCCCAAGAGCTGAAGGGGTCTGCAACCCTAGAAGAGGATCAACAATATGAACTAACCAGAACCCCCAGAGCTCGTGTCTCTAGCTACATATGTAGCAGAAGATGGCCTAGTTGGTCATCATTGGGAAGAGAGGCCCCTTGGTATTGCAATCTTTATATGCCCCAATACAGGGGAATGCCAGGGCCAAGAAGTGGGAGTGGGTAGACAGGGGAGCAGGGAGGGGGAGGGGTAGGGGACTTTCGGAATAGCATTTGAAATGTAAATTAAGAAAATATCTAATAAAAAAATGGAAGAAAAAAAAGTAGAAAAAAAAAGAAAAGAAAAGATTCCTAAGAGCCGGCAAAAGAGCCAGAGATAAACCCGTTCCCACACTGGGAGTCCCACAGAAATACCGAGGTACCAGGCATAACATAGGTAGAGGACCTGGTCAAGAGCCATGCAGGTGGTCTGCTTGTTGCTTCAGTCTGTGCGAGCTCGGTGTGTCCTGCTGAGTTGATTTAGTGGGTCATGCTCTCTTGGTGTCCTAGAGAGCCTCTGACTCCTATAATCTTTCTTCCTCCTCCTTCAAGGGATTCCCAGAGCTCAGGGGAGGAACCTGATGGAAACTTTCAATTTAAGCACTCTCTCTGCATAATGTCTGGGTGATTGCCTCTGCCTCGGTTCCCATCTGCTGCTAGAGGAAGCTTTTTTGATGACAACTGGAAATGGAGTAAGGGAAGGTAAGGATGGAGCAGGAAATATGAGGGGAGTGGGTGGAGAAGGGAGTAAGGGAGTACACAGCTAGAACTGGGGAGCATTGGGAGATGTGCAAAGGACACTTTCTGAGAGCTGCTTAGCATTGTTGTTGTTGGTGTTTGCTGCTGCTGCTGCTGTTGCTGTTTTGTTTTGTTTGTAACTGTTCAGCTACATTTTCTGAAAGTTTATATGGGCTGCACAGTATGCCTCCAATAGGTTTAGCTTTGCTTAAGTTGGACTGGAAGTTTCCTTTGTTTGCAACCAAATTAATATAATTATCATGATGCATGCCTTCCTAAGAGAGCAAGTTATAGATTCACAAATTAAATTTTCATGAGGTTCACCCACTGTCTTCTTATAGTATGGATGTGTGTGTATGTGTGGTTCTTTGCCCAAGCCAACAACATTCATGAACAAAAGACTGAAACACAGTCCCAAGCCTTCTGATAACCGATGCTTGTACCAAAGCTTTATCTTAACCCCCATGAATTGCTGAGATATGTGTCTAGCTTTTTTGACATAGTTCTTGTCATCTTTATCTTTACAATCTAAAACTGAGAATATAAACTGAAGTATAAAATAAAAATAATGCTTAAGGCATTAATGAAATAATTTTAGAAAATGAAATATTATTAAGAAATATTTGTTGCAGAGGGAATAAATATTATATTCACATATATAAGAAAGTAAAATTTAGTATTTTTAAAGCATAGCATACTTGGATTTGATAAATTTATGTATCTGCATAAAAGATGACTGTTTACAATGTAAGAACATAGATTGGAATTTTTCCCTTTTCCTTAGGAGGCACATAGCAGAGAGAAGAAAGAATGAAATCTGGAAAATTGCCTTTCCTTAAAAAAACAACAGTAACAGAGCATGACACAAACATTTAATAAAGGGATGGTTGTAGACTTCCTTCATTCCTGTGAACCAACAAAAATCTCTCAAGGGACAGATCATTAAATCCTCATCGGTGTGAACGCAAACAGCATCTCAGGAGGCGTTTCTGAAGGTGTGAGGCATTTATTAGAAGGATGTTTAGAAAGCTCGACTGTTTTCTCAAAAATCACGCCTGCAGAAAATAACGGAATAGTTACCAACCATTTCTGAAAGGTGTGTATAACGGAAAAGATTCAGTTCATTAGAAAAATAGTAAATTATAAATGGTAAAGCCTGAGAAGGAGTAAGTTTTGGGGAGAATACATAAATTAAATATGAAAAGCATAATGCAGCCATCAGATATCATTTGGTATGTATTACCTTATTATTTTGTATATGTATTGAGATCTAACAATTTACCATAGTATTATTTAATACTTTACTTTATATGGAATAAAGAGAAAAAGGAAAGAAAAACATAGAATAAAAATGTCCACAACATGCTTCCTTCTTATTCTAATTTCTTAAAAATTTTGCATTATTAGTTAAATCTTCTGACATAAACCAAGTTTAGAATCCTTTATTAGCCATAATTAATTCCCATTACTTTTTTTTCCAGGAAGGATTACTACTAAAACCGTGATTTCTTTCCCAAACCTTAATTTTTCCTTGACCTAGTAATTTACATTTATTTCAATGATTCCAGATAACAAGCACTGTGCAATTCATGTGCATCGATCCAGATTTAGGAAGTATTTTCACCATCAGTTTCATTTGTTTCTCTTAAGGGTCCTATTTTGCTATGCATATATAGCATTTTCTTTTTGTAGAGATTTGTCTGACTTTTAAAGAAGTGTGATTTAAAAATTAGTTCAAGATCACATACATATTAGAAAATACATTTTAAAAATCAATCTTGAGACTCGTAGTCTGTCACTTCTTCATTCAGCTCATTTACTTTTCAACATTTATAAACACACATGGATTGAGTCTGAAGATCTGCTCTTCTAGACCCTGGTCATATCAGCTTTTTTTTTTTTCCCAAGGTGTGTCAGCCTGGAGCATCAGAAATGCTTGTTTTTTAGACCACTATACTGGGTTCAATTGAGGTTGCACCTTTAGATCACCATTTACTGACTACAGATAGACCCTGACTTACAAAAGATCGACTTACAATTTTTCAACTTTATATAGTAAACAAAGAATATGCATTTAGTAGATGCTATACTTTGTATTTTGATGGCTTTTCCAAGTTTGGGATGTGTGGGTATAATGATATACCATCATGATACCAGGAAGCAAATATGAGAAGAAAACAATGGGTATTGCAGAATGAGCTCAGTTGCTAGGCTAACATGTTTGATAGCTCAGGTGTATCACATGCTTGGGAGACAGTCCTATGGTAATTGAAGGACATCTAAACCTATTTGTTACTGATTTTCATGGTAGATTTTATTAGTTTAAAGTTTATTCTGAATATGATGCTGAAACACCTTGAACTTGAAGATGAATATAACAGGTAACCCATAAGCTCAATTCAAGGCCCACAACATCTTCTCATCTGAGAACCAGCATTTGTGGCTACCACCTCTGCCTTGCTTAGGAAGAACAAACTCATGCTGGAGCCTTCATCCCATAGATGGTTGTTGAGCTACTTTGAGGTTTTCAAAGCACAATAGAGTTCATGCCATTTGACAAACTACTCTCCATCTTCAATTTATACCTTATTTTTAGGTGTTCTCATGATGTTTGTTGTTTTGTGAATTTACTTTAACTACTTACATCATTTTAAAGGCAGCAACTACTCAGCAAGTTGGCTGTTCCCCACCCCCAGTCTTAATTTCTACTTCGGAGGGCCTACATCACACAATTTACAATTTAGTCATCTGCTGTTCTGTCTTTGCCTTTGTTTTAAATGTCCTGCATATGATAATATCTAAATTGCAGGCTCTAACTTGATCTTCTCCTCAGCTTATAATGATTCAGCAGACTTTCTTAATGCTATTTTTATTCAGTAGCTAATGAGTAGTCCATAGTTGAATATCTACTTCTAAGCTTGCTGCATTCCCAGAAACCTGTGTTTTTGAAATATTCTTACATTGATTTTACCATCTTCATTCTAAGATATTGGTAAACCTGCTCAGTTCAAGTTCCAATATATATTCCAAATGAAGTACTTAAAAAGCTATACACATCATCCACACCACTTTCACTGTTGGCCCCAACTTCTATGACATTAGCTCTTGAGGTCTCCTATTTTATTCTTTTCCCATTTAATATTCACATATTTAAACTATAACTTAAACCATGATCCTTCTGTATACTAAATTATTAATCTATTTCTTTCATGGGACAATCTTATACTAAAAATATTGATTGAACAAGTAATATGAATTAAAGAGAAAACAACTAATTATTTCTATTAATTTATTTGTGACAGCTTTTCATTCTTTTTTAATCAATTATTTTATTTATTTACATTTCAAATAATTTACCCCTTCTCAGTCTCCCCCCTGCAAAGCCCTATCCCATCCTCCTCCCCTTTGCCTCTAAGAGAGTGCCCCACCACCACTCCTGCTTCACTCTTATATCATATCCCATTGCTGGGGCAACACGCCTCCCAGGATCAAGCATCTCCCCTCCCACTAATTCCAAAATAAGGCAAGCCTCTGCTACATATGTAGCAGGAGCCATGGACCCACCCATGTATACTCTTTGATTGGTGGTTTAGTCCCTGGGAACTTAGAGAGGCTAGTTAGTTAATATTGTTGTTCTTCCTATGAGAATGCAATCCCCTTCAGCTCCTTCAGTCCTTCCTCCACTGCTTCCTTTGGGGTCCTTGGGCACAGTCCAATGGTTAGCTGTGAGTATATGCATCTTAGTCAGGTGTTGGCAGAGCCTGGCAGAGAACAGCCATACCAGGCTCCTGTCTGCAAGCACTTCTTGACATTAGCAATAGTGTCAGGGTTTGGTGTCTGCATTAATGTGGATCCCAAGGTCAAGCAGTCACTGGTTGGCTTTTCTTCAGTCTCTGTTCCATTATTTGTCCCTGCATTTCTTCAATCAGGATGATATTTTCTAGTTCCATCCATTTGCCTGCAAAATTTGTAAAGTTGTCATTTTTAATAGCTGAGTAGTATTCCACTGTGTAAATGTACCACATTTTCTGTATCCATTCTTCCATTACAGGTTATCTGGGTTATTTCCAGTTTCTGGCTATTATAACTAAGGCTGCTATGAACATAGTGGAGCACATGCCCTTGTTATATGTTAGAGCATCTTTTGGGTATATGCCCAGTAGTGGTATAGCTGGGTCTTCAGGGAGAAATTTTTTTCTAATATTTTGAAGGAACCACCAGATTCAATTCCAAAGTAGTCGTGTCAACCCGAAAACTCACCAGCAATGGAGAAGTATTCTTCTTTCTCCACATCCTTGACAGCATCCATTGTCATCTGAGTTTTTGATCTTAGCCATTCTGATTGGTATAAGATGGGATATGAGGGTCATTTTGATTTGCATTTCCTTGATGACTAAGGATCTTAAACACTTCTTTAAGTGCTCTTGAGCCATTTGAGACTCTTTAGTTGAGGTGAGAGACTCTCAGGACTCAAAGAGAGGACCTTAGATGAAATGATCTACATTGGGGGAGAGAACTTGTAGATCCCACCTCCATCAGAAAGACAGGGCATCAAGTTAGGCATGAGGTTGCTTTCCCACAGTCAAAACTCTGACCCATAATTGTTTCTGTCTGAAAGAACTGTGGGGACGGAAATGGAGAGGAGCCTGAGAAAAAAGAAGGTCCAGTGACAGGCCCAAAGTGGGATCCAGCTCAAGGGAGGCCTCAAGGCCTGACACTATTCCTGAGGCAATGGAGCACTCACAAAAAGGGACTTAGCATGACTGCCCTCCAAAAGATCCAACAATCCGCTGGCTGAAAGAGTCAGAGGCAGATATTTGTACCAAATCAATGGGCAGAAACTGCTGACCCCTGTGGTTGAATTAGGGAAAAGCTGGAAGAAGCTGAGGAGGAAGAGGACCCTGAAAGAGGACCAGCAGTCTTAATTAACCTGGATCCCTGAGATATCTCAGATACTGGAACACCAATCAGGCAGTATATACCAGTTGATATGAGGCCCCCAACACATATACAGCAGAGGACTGCTGGGTCTGTGTGTAGTCAGAGAAGATGCAAGTAACCTTCTAGAGACTGGAGGTCCTAGGGAATTTAGAGGTCTGTTGGAATGGGGGTTGGTGTAGTGGGGACATCGTCAGTGAGACAGGGGGCAGCAAGGAGGTCCTGGATGTTGTATGGGGTGTGGACTGGGAGAGGAATAAAATCTGGAGTTTAAAATTAATAAAAAGAAAGGAAAGAAAGAGAGAAAGAAAGAAAGGAAGAAAGAAAGGAAGAAAGAAAGAAAGAAAAAGAACTTAAAGTCTTACTAGAATTAAATGAAAATAAAGTCACAGTATACCCAAACTTAATGGACACAAATGAAAGCAGTGCTAAGAGCAAAATTCATAGCACTAAGTGCCCTCAAAAACTTATCCTACACTAGCAACTTAATAGCAGACTTGAAAGCCATAGAATAAAAAGAAGCAAAGACTAGAGGCAGGAAATAGCCATACTCAGGACTGAAATAAACCAATTAGAAACAGAGAGAATGATAGAATCAACTAAACCAAAAGCTGGCTCTTTGGGAAATCCTTCAACAAATAGAAAAAACTTAGTCAAACTATCTAAAGGACCCAGAGAGAGTATCCAAATTGACAAAATAAAAATGGAAAAGGTAAATATAACTACAAAAACTGAGGAAATTAAAAAGAAATCATCAGATCTAACTACAAAAGTCTTTATTCTCTCCCAGCCAGAGCACCCCCCACCCTGCCATCTTTCCTCTGAGCCCAGCAGATGCAGCTAGGGCCTGTCCTGCGCTTCACACACCCCAGGACTTTAAGATCTCATCGGGGTTACACTTGAGTGGAGTGCAGAGGTGGTGTTGGGAGCAGTGGGTCAGCAGTTGCCCATAGGGGCAGGATCCAAGAACTCCGCCCCACCAGAGGCTGGGCCTCTCCCAGCCAGAGCACCCTCCACCCGGCAATCTTTCCTCTGAGCCCAGCAACTCCCAGGACTTTAAGATCATGTCAGGAGCTCAGGGCTAGGGCCTCAGGCACTGTGCACTCTCTTAGGCTCTTTCGGGACACTCCAAGCTATCTGGGGACCTCAAGTGAGCAGGGGAACACAGCCTCTGTTCTAGCCCAATCTCGTGGAACCAAAGACACCAGCCAGGAGATTGATAGTGGCCCAGGGCAGAACAGCCCCTCCCTTCCGGTCTGGTCCAGCCCGCCCAGCACCAGCTCCTGTCTCGGGCCACAGGTGCTGTGCACTCTCCTAGGCTCTTTCGGGACTCCCCAAGCTCTCTTGGGACCTGAGGTAAGCAGGGGAACACAGCCTCTGTTCCGGCCCAATCTCGTGGAACTTGAGACATCAGCCAGGAGATTGATAAAGGCCCAGGGCAGAACAGCGGGTCCTTTCTGGTCTGCACCAACGCCAGGTCTCCTCCAGCAGAGATGGCAGGAGGCAAGCATAAGAACAGAAGAAACAGAATCCAAGAGTACTTGACATCACCAGATCCAAACTCACTCACCACATCAAGTCCTAGATACAACAGCACACCAGAAAAGCAGGACATGGATATAAAGTCACTGGTCATGATGATGATGGAGGACTATAAGAAGGAAATATAGGAAAACACAGATAAACAACTAGAAGCATTTAAAGAGGAAAAACTTAGAGAGTTACAGAAAAACACAGATAAACAACTAGAAGCATTTAAAGAGGAAATACTTAAAGAGTTACAGGAAAAGAATACCAAACAGGTGATGGAATTGAACAAAACCATCCAGGACCTAAAAATGGAAGTAGAAACAATTAAGAAAAACCAAAAGAAGATAACCCTGGAGATAGAAACCATAGGAAAAAAATCAGGAACCATAGTTATGAGCATCAGCAACAGAATACAAGAGATAGAAGAGAGAATCTCAGGCACAGAAGATTCTATAGGGAGCATAAACAAGACAATCAAAGAAAATGCTAAATGCAAAAAGACCCTAACACAAAATATCCAGGAAATCCAGGACACAATGAGAAGACCAAACTTAAGGATAATAGGAGTAGATGAGAAAGAAGACTATCAAACTAAAGGGCCAGCAAATATCTTCAACAAAATAATAGAAGAAAACTTTCCATACCTAAAGAATGAGATGCCCATAAACATACAAGAAGCTTATAGAACTCCAAATAGGCTGGACCAGAAAAGAAATTCCTCCCGACACATAATAATCAGAACAACAAACGCACTAAATAAAGACAGAATATTAAAGGCAGAAAGGGAAAAAGATCAAGTAACATATAAGGGCAGGCCTATCAGAATTACTCCAGACTTCTCACCAGAGACTATGAAATCCAGAAGAGCATAGACAGAGATTATACAGACACTAAGAGAACACAAATGCCAGCCCAGGCTACTATACCCAGCAAAACTCTCATTTACCATAGAGGGAGAAACCAAAGTATTCCACGACAAATTCAAATTCACACAATATCTTTCCACAAATCCAGCTCTTCAAAGGATAATAACAGAAAAACACCAATACAAGGACGGAAACTCTGCCCTAGAGAAAGCAAGAAAGTAATCCTTCAACAAACCTAAAAGAAGACAGCCACAAGAACAGAATCCCAACTCTAAAAACAAAAATGACAGGAAGCAACAATTACTGTTCCTTAATATCGCTTAATATCAATGGACTCAATTCTCTGATAAAAAGGCATAGACTATCAGACTGGCTACACAAACAGAACCCGACATTTTGCTGTCTACAAGAAACACACCTCAGGAAAAACGACAGACACTACCTCAGAGTGAAAGGCTGGAAAACAATATTCCAAGCAAATGGCCCTAAGAAAAAAGCTGGGGTAGCCATTCTAATATCGAATAAAATAGATTTTCAACCCAAAATTATCAAAAGAGACAAAGAGGGGCACTTCATACTCATCAAAGGCAAAATCTTCCAAGAGGAACTTTCAATTCTGAATATCTATGCTCCAAATACAAGGGCAGCCACTTTCATTAAAGAAACTTTAGTAAAGCTTAAAACACACATTGCACCTCACACAATAATAGTGGGAGAATTCAACACCCCACTCTCATCAATGGACAGATCCTGGAAACAGAAACTAAACAGAGACTCAGTCGAATTAATGGAAGCTATGAAATAAATGGATTTAACAGATATCTACAGAATATTTCATCCTAAAAAAAAGGATATAACTTTTTCTCAGCACCTCATGGCACCTTCTCCAAAATTGATCACATAATTGGCCACAAAACAGCCCTCAACAGATTCAAAAATATTGAAATTGTCCCATGCAGCCTATCAGATCACGATGGACTAAGGCTACTCTTCAATAACAACATAAGTAGCAGAACACCAACCATCATTCACTTGGAAACTGAACAACACTCTACTCAATGATACTTTGGTCAAAGAAGGAATAAAGAAAGAAATTAAAGACTTTCTAGAGTTTAATGAAAATGAAGCCACAACATACCCAAATTTATGGGACACAATGAAAGCATTCCTGAGAGGTAAATTCATAGATCTGAGTTCCTACAAAAAAAAATAAAAATGGAGAGAGCTTACACCAGTAGCTTGGCAGCACATCTGCAAGGTCTAGAACAAATGGAAGCAAAGTCACCTAAGAGGAGTAGATGGCAGGAAATAATCAAACTCAGGGGTGAAATCAACCATGTGGAAACAAAAAGAACTATCCAAAGAATCAATCAAACCAGGAGCTGGTTCTTTGAAAAAGTCAACAAGATAGACAAACCCTTGGCCAGACACACTAGAGGGCACAGGGATAGCATCCAAATCAACAAAATGAGAAATGAAAAGGGAGACATAACAACAGATCCTGAGGAAATTCAAAACACCATCAGATCCTTCTACAAAAGGTTATATTAAAAAAAAAAAAAAACA
>CACVCL010033199.1:0-10134 GCA_902729485.2 Mus minutoides | reverse complement strand
AAAAAAAGAAAACATAAAAACAAACAAACAAACAAAAAAAACCAAAAAAAAAAAAAATAGTTTAGAATAGTGCCTGACTATCCAGAGCCAAGAGACTTTGTAGAAAAACTGTTTAAATGTTTTCAATTCACTGTTATAACCATCCAGGACACGTTTATCCAACTGTGTATGTGAAATGTAAGTGGTTCACTACCCACACACTTGCCTAACTCTTTATGTGTTAAAACAAAATGGAAGAAAGGTATTTCAAGGGTGTGGCAATTCATCTAAGGTCACACAAGTTAGGGCAGAGAGTATCAACAGTCTGGTTTATACCCAAGGGGAATATTGGAAATTTTGCAAAAACTTTTTTTTTTTAATATCAGGAGGGTCCTGTCAGCATGGTTCAAAACGTTTAAACATAGACAGTAAAACAGACCACTTAGATAGATAAACACTTGTGCATGGGAATGGCGAACTGCTTATAGAAGTATCAGTCAAAAGCATGTGAATTTCTGGGCAGATGGATTCAATTTTGACCCCTAAGTAAAATCCTCGACTTAGAAAGCCTAGGCTCCCTCCTTCACAGGACTATAATGTAAAGACAAGAAATGCAGGATGCCGTGAAAATACGAGGAGGGTTTTTAAAAAGAGAAAAACAAAACAAAACAAACCCGAAATACTGTGGAAGGTATCGCCTTCGTGGGGTAAGAGACCTAGTCTGTTTTGTTTTGTCTTGGGGGTGGGGGTGGAGTGAGTGGGACTGCGAATGGGTGTCAAAACGGCAGCCAGCGCAGACACTGAGAAACAAGCCTTCACACTGTGACAGGACACCACTAGCGAAGCTAATCTATAATCGGTCTAAGTGAATGGCACACGCTTCCCTCCTCCAAGCAAGAATTCACGCTTCCTAGTCTGGTCCCCCAAAACAGACCCCGGTTCCCAAAGCCGAAATCTGGGTGACGAACAGAATGTAGAGCAAGGGTGAGTTCCAGAGCCCCAGGCAGCCAGCCACACAGCCGGTTCAAGAGCCGCCCGGCGTGGGGGCGCACTGGACAGGTCGGATTCGCCCCAAACAGCCCCCCAAGAAGTTCCGAGACGCCGCGGCGGAGCAGCACAGTCCTTCTCCCTCCCGCCCGGTCTCTCCCGCGCCCTGGGCAGCACCATGGTCAGCTCGGTGGTCTCTAAGACCCCCTTCCTCGGCGGGTGGAAACCGCTACGCCACCCACCAGGGCCGCTCCAGAATCCCACTTCCCTCACCTGGCTCCAGCCCTGTCCCAGAAGGGACGAAGGAGACGGCGGCGGCGGCGGCGGCAGGGGCTTCCCACAGGGTGCAGGAGCGGCAGTGGCTGCTTCGACCCGCGAACCTAATCTACCGCCGCCGCCATGTTGGACGGTGAGGTCACCCTGGCGCGCCTACGTCACGGCGGCGTAGGGGCGGGGCCGGGCCGTATTGCCAAGCCGGAAGCCAGCGGCTCGGTCAGCGGGAAACATAGGCAGGGTCACTGACACCTGCTGGTCAGTTTGCGCAGGCGTGACCTGTGTACGAAGCTGTCCTTTGCCTCTCTTTCCAGGATCCGCTCATATCCTAGATTCCTGGACTTCATAAGTATCCTCACCAAGTCATTTCCGGTGCTAGGTAGGGCGAAGGGAGATGAGGTAGACACCACCGCACGCCTGCCCACCCCTGTGTGGGACAAGAAGCTAGTGGCATAGCAGAAGCTGGGTTCTGCAGACTTTTGCATTCCTGGAGTACTAAAGCCCTCAGGTCGCTGGTCAAGACTGCACTTCCTAGGGCTGCCAGGAGATTGTCCTGAAAGTAAGGAAAGCAATTTAAAGTCAGGGTAGAAAGACTAGGTTGAGACAACTCTGGATCCGGGCACCATGGTGATAAAGGGAGTCTTATAGTAGTAATCCATTTTTTACTCGCACTGCCTGGCAAGCTGCCTGGACTATAGTTTCCTATGTTTGTTTCTTGACTCTACAAAAGCATGTCCAACCTGTGGTCCAAGATAAACTGAATGCTTCCAACCAGAAAGAAAAATAAGTAGATTGGGGCTGGAGAGATGGCTCCGTGGTTAAGAGCACCAACTGCTCATCCAGAGGTCCCGAGTTCAAATCCCAGCAATCACTTGGTGGCTCACAACCATCCAAAATGAGATCTGATGCCCTCTTCTGTTGTGTCTGAAAACAGCTACAGTGTAGTTACATATAATAATAAATAAATATTTTTTAAAAAGAAAAAGAAAAACAGATTTACCTAAACCACGAAGGCTGTGTATAACTCGATTATCTAGTTGTTCAGCAAGAACTTTTGAGATCATGTGAAAAGGTCAAGATATCTAGGCAAGATAAACACCCTGCATTAGCCAGCTTGAGTTTCAGCCTGTGTTCTTGAGATGAGGTAACAAAGTAACACAGTCAGCACAGAAGATTAGGAGTTAGAAGGAGGCTGCAACCGGTCGGATCGGAAATGATAAATATGTCCAGCTGCTTGCACAGGTTGGTAATCCCAGCACTCTGAAGGCTGAAGCAAGAGGATTACCATAAATTGGAGTCTGGCTACACAGTGAATCTTATCTTTAAAAAAAAATAATAAAAGATTGATTACAAAACTGACTGGGGGCCATTGAGATGGCTCAGGTTGCAAAAGTGCTTGCTGAAAGCCTAATGATCTAAGCTGGATCTCTGGAACACACGTGGTTGAAGAAGAAAACCAACTCTAGCAAGTAGATTTCTCTGAGCACACTGCCTAACCCCTGGAACTGGAGTTACCCATGTTCATGAGCTGTCATGTGGGTGCTGAGCATCAAACCCAAGTCCTTAGAAAGAGCAGGACTTGGAAGTAGGCAGGGAGAGTCACAAGTTCAAGACCATCTGCAACTACATACCAAATTTCAAACCAGCCTAGACTACCTGAGACCTTGCCTTGCATAGAAGTGAGTTCATCTGTTTGTCTGACTTGTTTCTAGTCCACCAGCCTGGGTACAGGTGACAAGATGACCATGCAGAATGACCTTCTGTGACTAACCTAACAGGAACTTAGGCCAGCAGTTTGTAATGAAGACAATAAGGTTACACAGAATAGACTTCTTTCTTAAAATTCATCTGAAATTATGTTTTAAATAGTTCCTCTACAAGACTGAAGATAATATCAAAGGATACTGGATTTAGGAAACTATGAATTGGTTAATAGTTGCATGTTTAATATGTCCTTAGATTTATTTTTTTTGAATTATTTATTTTATGTATATGAGTACACTGTAGCTGTCTTCAGACATACCAGAAGAGGGCATCAGATCCCATTACAGATGGTTGTGAGCCACCATGTAGTTGCTGGGAATTGAACTCAGGATCTCTGGAAGAGTAGTCAGTGCTCTAAATCGCTGAGCCATCTCTCCAGCCCATGTCCTTAGATTTAAAACAAATCAAAACACTTTCTCGAGACAGTTTTAAACCAAACTGGCATGGAACTTTCCAAATCACTGGCTCTACTTCTCCAAATGATAAGATTATAAGAGTATACACCTGTTCTGTGCTGCCTCTCGAGTGATCTGTTGCAACTCAGCTTTCAGTCTCAAAGGAGTAAGTTTATTAAGTGTATAGCAAATGAATAAATAGAAAGTGGCAGATAGATATTAAAACGTCATTGAATCGGTAGTTTATAGCATCCATTACGGGACAACTGAGGTAACATGATTGAGAGAGTAAACAAAGGTGATCATCAATCAAATCAGGACTTACAAGCATCCAGCAGGAATGGATTGGGGAAGCTGAGGCAGTCAACTGGAATTCCCAGTTGAGATTTCTCTTCACAGATGAGTTGCCCATCTTGGCTGAACTTCCAGCCTCCAGTACCTTCTGTAGGTGTTTTAAATGATGGGAAAAATAACATTAATATCTGTTTGAAATGGTTTACCTTCCAGATGTTCCTAAGGACATGATGGTTTTTTTTTAAAGATTTATTCATGTATTCCATGTAAGTACACTGTAGCTGTCTTCAGACACTTTTTCTTCTCTCTCAGGCCCCACAAACTCTGGCACAAAGATTTATTTATTATTTATTACATGTAAGTACATTGTAGCTGTCTTCAGACATCCCAGAAGAGGGCTTCAGATCTCATTACGGATGGTTGTGAGCCACCATGTGGTTGTGGGATTTGAACTCAGGACCTCTGGCAGAGCAGTCAGTGCTCTTAACCGCTGAGTCATCTCTCCAGCCCAGGACATGATGTTTTAACTGAGAGATCCCTTCCATGTCACAGAGTTAGGGGGCCAGCCTGCTGATGAAAAGGATATTTTGGGGAACACTTGAAATAAGCATGCTGCATTCTGAGAGGAGGGCTTTCTTTATTTCCAAATCCCCCTCTCAACAAGCTTAAGCAGCACATGGCAATCTACCAACCTAATGTCCTTTCAGTCACCACACCCAAAGTATGTAGACTTCTCACGTCACTGTTCTCTGAACAAGCTAACACAAAAACTACTTGCTTAGCACTTAACATTGTAATGGTATTAAATGTAGAGCTTGCTGAAGGCACGCAGGAGGGTATGAAGCATGTAGACCATGTGTGAACACTTTGCTGTTACACAAAAAGAACCTCAGAATCCATGTAGTCTGGTACCTGAGAGGGGTCCTGGAAGCAATCCTCATAGATACCCAGGGAAGGCTGTATAAAAGAAGTTTGCTAACTCCAGAGATTAGCTCTGCAAAGGTACTTCACCCTTATCTGACAAGACTTAGCCTGCCCCTTAGTGAATCAACAGATGACTGCCCAACTGGTTTCTAAGACTTAACATGAGGGAGGAGGCTGTACAAAGGGGAGAGATAGCAAATCTGCAATTCAATTTAATTTTATATAGCCCAGATGCCTGGAGCTCACCATCTTGTTACTTCAATCTTCCTAGTAGTGCCAGGATTAGCATGTGCCACCATGCCAAAATTCTCTCTCTCTCTCTCTCTCTCTCCCTCTCTCTCTTGGTTTAAGTTTGTTAAGTCTGTCAGTGTTGCCTGGAACTCTATGTAGCCCAGGTTGGGTTTGAACTTGAGGCCTTCCTAGGTGACTACCACAATGCCTGGCTATTTATTTAGGGTAGGTCCCTTGAAGCACACACTGGCCTTGAATTTACTATGCTGTGTAACTGAGAGTGACTCCACTCCCAAGTGCTGGGATTACAGGTATGGGATACGATCCCTGACTGAACTTAGTTTTAAAATAAAATTAGATCTTAGGCAGTACATGTGTCTAGAAATAACAGTCTTTTTTTTTTTTTTTTTTTTTTTGGTTTTTTCGAGACAGGGTTTCTCTGTGTAGCCCTGGCTGTCCTGGAACTCACTTGGTAGACCAGGCTGGCCTCGAACTCAGAAATCCGCCTGCCTCTGCCTCCCGAGTGCTGGGATTAAAGGCGTGCGCCACCAAGCCCGGCTGAAATAACAGTCTTGATTCAGCCCAGGCTAGAACTATAGACAGATTTCTGGCCTTAAAATAAAGCCATAACGTGCCAGGCCTGGTGGCGCATGCCTTTAATCCCAGCACTCGGGAGGCAGAGGCAGGCAGATTTCTGAGTTCAAGGCCAGCCTGGTCTACAAAGTGAGTTCCAGGACAGCCAGGGCTACACAGAGAAACCCTGTTTTGAAAAACAAAAATAAAAAAAATAAAAAAATAAAGCCATAATTCCTCAGGAACTTGTGAAAGAGGTTCCCATCTGCCAAGAGGGGTTATTTCCCTAGCCTCTGATAGAAGGGACTTGTTCCTCACCATTGACACATTCCTGTGGTTGTATATCAAAGCCCCTGCTGACCTCCAGGCCTCCAAATCTCCCTAAAGCTTGTATTACATCTCAAAGTCCATGCTAACTAGCACCCTGGCCTTCTGACCCCTCCGCCACCCCCCCACCCCCCCCCACCCCCCCGCCTAAACTCCCAAGTTACTCTAGTTCACTGACAGCTGCTCCTCTTCCTGGTACTGCTATGACTTTTCCATGTCCACTTCCCTAGCCCTGGCCATATCCCATCTGATTCTTTTTCTCTCAGCTCTGGACTCTCCCAAATGCCCTTACCCCAATCATGGAGTAGCCAGCCACTCTCAGTGGCTTCTTTACTGCCCCCTTGCTTACAGTGAGCACAGTTCCATGTGCAGGAAGAACACTTCAGCCCAGGAATTCAGAGGCTCAAAGACCTCCTCTCTGAACACAGGAAGAATAAGCAAAAAGTCTTGAGCCGGTAAGATAGCGCAGACAGAAAAGCATTTGCCACGAGGCTTGATAACCCAAGTTTAGTCTCAAGAGATGTCTTAGCAAGAGATTATCTGGGCACAGCAGGCATGGCTCATGAGACAGTCAGGTTTGTGATGGCTTGAGCCTGTTCTCTTCATTAAAACAAGAAACTTTTTAGAAGGCATGAGGTCGCAAGCAACTAGGATTCGTTAAACAAGCCGTGGTCCTGCTCAAAGGCAACGGAGGTCTGTCCTGAGACTAAAACAGCCTTGTTTTAAGGTCAAAATAGATTACCATGACCATCATTTCAGAATAGCTTCCACAGTTTTGAGTTCAAGGCCAACCTGAGCTATACAGAGAGTCCTTGTCACAAATTAACAGAATTTAGAATTTACATTTTAGATAATTGTATAGAACGTTCTGCCATCCAAAACCAAGCATTATCTTTTGTCATATTTCCTTAAAACCCCTTTCTTTACATCTATCTATCTATCTATCTATCTATCTATCTATCTATCTAGTTAGTTATGTGTGTGGTAATGATATTGCCTGTACACTGTGGCTTGTATGTGGAGTTTCAGGACTTGGCTCTCTCCTCCCACCATGTGGGTCCCGGGAGTGGGGGGGGGGGGACTTATCCTTAATCAAAATGAGGTATCTGCCTAACCGTACTGATATGAACCTGCATGGGTGTTTCACCTGATAAAAATGTAAGAACTTTCATTTTGCCAAGCATGGTGGTGCATGCCTTTAATCGTAGCTCTGGGGAGACAGAGGCAGGTGGAGCTCTTGAGTTCAAGGCCATCCTGATCTATAGAGTGAGTTCCAGGACAGCCAGGGCACACAGAGAAACCCTGTCTCGAAAAACCAAAAAAACAAAAAAAAAAACCAAAAAAACCCGACAACAACAAAAAACTTTAAAAATCTCACAGTCTTTGCAAATTCAAACACATTAAAATTTCAATACTTATAAAATCCAAAGTCTTTTAAAATTTAATATCTCTCAATGTGGGCTCCAGTAAAATAATAATTTAAAAAGCCAAATACTGGGGCTGGTGAGATGGCTCAGCGGGTAAGAGCACCCGACTGCTCTTCCGAAGGTGATAAGTTCAAATCCCAGCATCCACATAGTGGCTCACAACCATCCGCAACGAGATCTGGTGCCCTCTTCTGGAGTGTCTGAAGACAGTTACAGTGTACTTACATATAATAAATAAAATAAATCTTAAAAAAAAAACTTATTAAAAAAAAAAAAAGCAGCCGGGCGTGGTGGCGCACGCCTTTAATCCCAGCACTCGGGAGGCAGAGGCAGGCAGATTTCTGAGTTCGAGGCCAGCCTGGTCTACAGAGTGAGTTCCAGGACAGCCAGGGCTAGACAGAGAAACCCTGTCTCGAAAAACCAAAAAAAAAAAAAAAAAAGCCAAATACTTTACTTCAAGAGGGAAAAATCAGGGCACACGTGGTGGCGCACGCCTTTAATCCCAGCACTCGGGAGGCAGAGGCAGGCGGATTTCTGAGTTCGAGGCCAGCCTGGTCTACAAAGTGAGTTCCAGGACAGCCAGGGCTATACAGAGAAACATTGTCTCGAAAAGCCAAAAAAAAAAAAAAATTGGAAGAAAATGTTTAAGTCCAGTTGAAATTTGTAATGTTAACATACTCCTGCTACCACCTCCTGGGGCCTAGGATCACAGGCAGGTGCCACCAAATCCAGTTTACTCAGTGCTGGGAACTGAACCCCAAGGCTTGTGCATGCTATAAGCACAATTTCAACTGATCTGCACCCAGAGTCCCCAGTATTTTCAAGTGGGATGTAGGAGTATCAAAAGTTCAAGGTCATCTCCAATTACATCATGTGTTTGAAGACACTGTGGACTACATGAGATTATTGTCTCAAAAGGGAAAAGCTGGAGAGATCGTTTGGTGGGTAAAGGTGTTCACCACCAAACCTGATGACCTGAGTTCAAACCTCAGAACCCACATGGTGGAAGGAGAGAACCAACTCCCACAAGCTGTTCTCTGGCTTCCACGTTTGGGCTGAAGCATATGGGGGTCATGTACATACACACCACCAATAAATACACACACACACACACATATAAATAAATGTTAAACAACAATAACATGCATTGAGAGCTTAATAGGCTACAGCTTAGTTCATAGCTTTGGGGATATGTGTGTGTGTGTGTGTGTGTGTGTGTGTGTGTGTGTGTGTGTGTGTGTTTGAGACAGGGTTTCTCTCTGTAGCCCTGGCCGTCCTGGAATTCATTCTGTAGACCAGGCTGGCCTTGAACTCAGAGATCCACTTGCTTCTGCCTCCTAAATGTTGGGCTAAAGGCATACACCACCACTGTCCAGCTCTTTCTTTCTTTTAAAGATTGATTCATTCACTTTTATTTAGGTGAGTTTATATGCAGCCTGCATACAGGGACTTACAGATGCCAGAGGGTATCGAATCCCCTGGAGCTGAGTTACAGGCAGTGGCAAGTCACCTGATGTGTGTGCTGGGAACTGAACCGGGTTCCTCTGGAAGAGCAACAAGTTCTCTTAACCTTGGAGCCATCTCTCCAGCAAGCATGTGAGCACACACTCATATACTCACTTGAGTGTTCTTGCACACTCACGCACAGATGTGTGCACACACACATTGGTGAGTATACTCATACACAGGCACACACAAGCACATGTGCATATACACACACAAACACACTTGCACACACACCACACATGCACATACACACATTCACACACACAGCAAGTTTCTTTAAAAAGTCCATAGTGACTCTGTATGGGAGACTTATAACTAAAAGTATGGACCACAAACATTTTGGCAATAGCAAAAGTGTTTTGAATATACAATGACCACAACTCAATTCAAGTCAACCAGGAAGGAACCTGAAGTTTTTCTGGTAGAGTTTTTCTGTGTCGCTTTGCACGTAACCTCACTGCAGCCTTGGTTCTGAACTCATAACAAGGGGCATTTCACCTGTGATGTCTTCCTACTGTGTTCTACCACGAAACACTGCCTGAGACACCTCAGCTCCCATTCAAGCCTTGCATATTATGAACTGCATTGTCCTGATTTTTTTTTTTTTTTTTTTGGTTTTTCGAGACAGGGTTTCTCTGTATAGCCCTGGCTGTCCTGGAACTCACTTTGTAGACCAGGCTGGCCTCGAACTCAGAAATCCGCCTGCCTCTGCCTCCCGAGTGCTGGGATTAAAGGCGTGCGCCACCACGCCCGGCTGCATTGTCCTGATTATACACATAGTTTTGTTTCACAGAATTATAATCATTTCTTTATGGAAGACAAAGCTTGCTAAATTTTTTTCTCCTGTTATTCTCCACTAAGGGTTGGATTATCGCAGTAGTACATCCGGAGGCTGCAGAAGTGGTTAAGAGCTTTATTCTTCTTCTTGAGGACGTATGTCAGTTCCCAGCACCCATATTTTGGCTCATAACCATCTGGAACACCAGTCCCACAACATCAAACTCCAATTCTTGGTGGACACCAACATGCACAGTGATGTTCAAACATACATGCAGATGACACATATATACACATAAAATAATTTTTAAAGTATATTTAGAACATCATTGTTTTAGAATGTTTTTTAAAATTGCCATTGAGTTGTTGATTTGAGTTTCATAAAATACTAAATGAACCTGGTCTTGGGATTATGACGGAATTTCCAAGAATTTCTGGCACGAGTCGAGCACTTCTGCTCCTTCACACTACCTGTTTATTATTTATTTATTTATTTATTTATTTTTTGGTTTTTCGAGACAGGGTTTCTCTGTGTAGCCCTGGCTGTCCTGGAACTCACTTTGTAGACCAGGCTGGCCTCGAACTCAGAAATCCGCCTGCCTCTGCCTCCCAAGTGCTGGGATTAAAGGCATGTGCCACTACGCCTGGCTACTACCTGTTTATTTTAAGTGGCCGTT
>CACVCL010033198.1:0-10138 GCA_902729485.2 Mus minutoides | reverse complement strand
CTGATTATTGGGCACAGTCACTTGGGAGGCAAAACACAGGGTGTTTAAATGAGTTTATCCCATGCCAGGGGTCTTCGGGGTAGCACCAAGACACTGCTTTCTGGGCGTGTGCAAGTGAAGTCTGAGATTTGGGAAAGCTGGAGCTGATTCAGGGGGTCCCTGGACCAGAGATGAGGTCCAGGCAGAGGCCAGAACTGAAGGACTTCTCTGACTCTTGGACATCCAGGCACCTTTGGGAGTCAAGGAAGTGCTGAGAACAGAGTTGGGTCCCACAGGCTGGAGACTGTCATCTAGCCTGGGTAGAGGAAAGGGCAGCATGGGCTTAGCTTAGCAGGTTTGTCCCTATCTGGGTGGAGGTTCTTTGGGAGGGCAGATAGGTTTTCCTATTGGATATTTAGCTGCAGTTCTGTAGGCAAATGCCTTTCCATCCTGCAGATGGCGATGGTGAGAAAAGAGAGAGTCTGTGCTTCTGAACTGTTTATCGACTGTTCATGGAAGAAAACAGATGCAAATTTCATAAACTCACTGTTTTTAATAGCTGAGAAGAACTGGAAGATACAATCTTGAGTGAGGTAGCCCAATGACAAAGAACACACATGATAAGCACTCACTGATAAGTGCATAAAGCCCAGAAGCTCAGAATCTTCTTTTTTTGGTGTTTTTTTTTTTCAATTCTAATTACATTGTATTTAGTTCAGTGGATATGTTAATATTTTTGTCAAGTGATTATCATTTTTTAATATTTTTATTTAATTTTTGTTTCTTTAAAACATTATTAGATATTTTCTTCATTTAGATTTCAAAAGTCCCCAAAGTCCCCAAAGTCCCCTATACCCTCCCCCTGCCCTGCTCCCCTACCAACCCACTCCCACTTCTTGGCCCTGGCATTCCCCTGTACTGGGACATATAAAGTTTGCTAGACCAAGGGACCTCTCTTCCCAATGATGGCTTCTGGCTATTATAAATAGGGCTGCTATGAACATAGTTGAGCATGTGTCCTTATTACCAGTTAGAACATTTTCTGGGTATATGTCCAGGAGAGGTATTGATGGATCTACTGGTAGTACTATGTCCAGCTTTCTGATGAACTGCCAGACTGATTTCCAGAGTGGTTGTACCAGCTTGCAATCCCACAAGCAATGGAGGAGTGTTCCTCTTTCTCCACAGCCTGTCATCTGAATTATTTGATCCTAGCCATCCTGACTGGAGTGAGGTGGAATCTCAGGGTTGTTTTGATTTGCATTTTCCTGATGATTAAGGATGTTGAACATTTATTTTTTTCAAGTTCTTCTCTGTCCTTCAGTATTCCTCAGTTGAGAAATCTTTAAATACCAATGGAAGGAGTTACAGAGACAAAGTTTGGAGCAGAGCCTAAAGGAATGACCATCCAGACACTGCACCATTTGGGGATTCATCTCATAAACAACCACTAGGCAATTGCCAACAGGAGCCTGCTGACAGGAGCCTGATAAAGCTGTCTCCTGCAAGGCTCTGACAGTGCCTGGCAAATACAAAAGTGGATGCTCACAGTTATCCATTGGACAGAGCACATACTCCCCAATGAAGGAGCTAGAGAAAGTACCCAGAAAGCTGAAGGGGTCTGAAACCCCATAAGAGGAACATCAACATGAACTAATCAGTACCCCCAGAGCTCCTTGGAACTATACCATCAATTAAAAAAACCACATGGTAGAACTTGTGACTCTAGCTGTATATGTAACAGAGGATGGCCTAGTAGGTGATCAATGGGAGGAGAGACCCTTGGTCCTGTGAATGCTCTATGCCACAGTATAGGAGAATTCCAGGACCTTGAATGGGAATGGGTGGGTTGGGAAGCAGGGGGAGGGGGACGGGGAGAGGATATGGTATTTTCAGAGGGGAAATTAGGAAATGGGATAACATTTAAAATGTAAATAAAGAAAATATCTAATTAAAAAAAAAAAGAAAGAAAGAAAGAAAGAAAGAAAGAAAGAAAGAAAGAAAGAAAGAAAGAAAGAAAGAAAGAAAACGGATGCCTACATTACCATACCATACCACACCAACTTTTCAGAGTAGACCTGAGATTAAATACCCTTTGCAGGGATGAATGTTATGGAAGGGAAGTTTATTAGCAAAACCTTGGGGCTTTTTGGTACCTCATTATGATGGAGAACTTGTTTTGGGCTATTTTACTGAAGTGGGGAGTGTGGCATGTGTTCCAGGCCAAGAGTGGGAATTCATAAGCCTCAGGTATGTGCCCACCAAGTTTCAGAGTCTCAACCTTCTCTACCCACCAAGCTTCCTGACATGGTTTTATTGTTCCACAATAGACCTTGAAAATAATAACACTCACCTTCTTATGAAAAAAAAATTAAAAATTCAGGATTGCAACAATCCTGAACAATAAGAGGACTTATAGAAGTATCACCAACCCTGCCTTCCTGCTGTACTACAAAGCAATGGTAATGAAAACCACATGAAATGAGAATAAAAACAGACCCTTTTATCAATGGACTCAAAGTGAAGACCCAGAAGTGTACCCACACATCAATGGACACTTCAGTTTTGACAAAGAAACCAAAACTATACAATGGAAATAAAGAATCTTCAATGAGTGGTGTTGGATTAACTGGATGTATGCATGTACAAGAATGTAAATAGACCTGTATCTGTCTCCCTGCACACAACTCAAGTACAAGTCCATCAAATACCTCACCATAAACCTGTATACAATAAATATGGTCAAAGAGAACATGGGAATAAACTTGAAAATATTGTTACAGGAGACCATTTCCTGAACAAAAGAACAACAGCAGCTCAGACATGATGATCTTCAATTAATAAATGACTCTAGGCTTGTAAACTATGTTCATAGTGTAAGATACTATTGAGATTTCTAAAACTAGACCATAATCAAGGCAAAGAAGAAGACTAAGACAGCAAAGACTGCCATCTGATTTTACAATCTTCTTCCCGCCATCACAAAAAGAAAATACAAACACACACCTTCACTTGAAAGTCACATACTGCATGACACTCAAATGAGAACACACACACACACACACACACACACACACACACACACACACACACACACACACATGCACAGTTTTGTAGTTCTTCAGTTTTATTGTAGAGGGATTTTAATCCAGCAACATGGCTGCTATGAAAAGGGATCACCACCCAACAACCTTTTAGTTATGTGTAATCTGGCTAGAATAATGACATACCTTTAATCTCAGGAGATAGAGGCAAGTAGATTTCTGAGTTCAAAGCCATTCTGGTATACAGAAAGTTTCAGATAAAGAAACACTTAGGTCCAGATACAGTGGCCCAGGTGGTCCATGTTTTTAATTCTAACACTCAAGAGACAGAAGCATGTAGATCCCTGAGTTCTCCTCAGTCAGTCAGTTGAGTAAGTGAATTGAGAGGCAGTGAAGTGCTCAAGGAGTTCATGGCCATTCAGTTTGAAGATAGAGGAGGCAGTTTTGCCCAGACAGTTTTATGGAGAGAGGTTGCAGGCAAAGACAGAATGAATCAGAGACTAAGAAGGAACCAGAAGGTTAAATCTGATCAGCAGATTTAGTTAGAGGACAAGCAGAGCAATTCTATCAGGAGCTAAGATAAGTCAGTTTGAATCAGTCAGCTAGAACTCAGAAAGAACAAGAAAGAGTGAGGTTTTTTTTTTTTTTTTTAGGAGTAAGCCTCTGAGATATCAAGCCACCAGGCAAATAAAGCATACTTTTACATTCTATAATCCTGTTCCATTATTATTTTTAATACTTAAATATTCAAATAAATAAAACAAGCAATCATGAAACAATCCCTTATATATTTTCATATACCTTTAATATCATTTTCTTGTTTTACTGCATCATAGTGCAAGAAGATCTGTCTACTTATATTTAAAACTAGTCTGAAGTATTCTTCTAAAAGATTATCACTGATAATAATATACTCTAGTTAAGAGTCTGTTAATATATCTGTATATTTTCAAAAGGTTTACATAACTATCTTTACTCCTGGTTAATGCCTTTTTATATTCTTTCTCCCATAAATCTTGAGTTGTTGAGATTTACTCTCACATATATTCATTTCCAATTCCAGTCTCAAAAACATGATGTGTGAATTTGATGTCAAACTTCTGTTCAAATACTCACTAATAAAACCCTCTCAACCCTCTCATTCCTTAATTAAATTAAAGCACACAGATCTTTTCTCTGCTTCTCACAATCAGTGATTCAGGGACTATTCTTTCCTGAAGTGTCTCTCAGGGTGTGCCTTTTCAACTGTCTCTTTTTCCTATCATCTTTGCTCTCCTCTATTCTCAAAGAAACTAGGTAGATTCTCCATTAGGTTTCTCTTTCTCTTCCTCACTGCCTACTTCAGGCTGGTGAGAGTGTTTTAATGGTTGGAAAAGGGCTTGCCACATCATATGTGTAGATAGTTTTGTGCAGGCTGGCCTGGATTCTAGACATCAGCTAGACAACAATCCAGGGGAGGCAAGACAGTAAGCAGCATTTCTATGTTGTCTCCCTATCAGTTCTTGTCACCGATTTCCTGCCTTGAGTTTCTGCTTTGACTTTCCTTGCTAAAGACTATAACCTGTGTGTTACAATAAACACCATTTCTCCTCAAACTGGTTATAGTTAGTGTCTTATCATAACAACAGAGAAGCAAAATAGGACAATATCTACTCTGTGTAGTCTTTTATTCAATAGAAGGTATGTGCCCATAACATTCTTAATGAATACTTATAAATGATTTGTCAAAGGTGAAATACTCTACTAAAACCAGTGGGAACTTCCTTTTGTAGGAAATTAATTTGAGACTTGCCTTTTCAAACTAAACATTCACTCATTTTATAACCAACTTGATACTATCCTGTGTGATAATTCATAACTACATGTTTATTCTGCTTTCTTACATTTACTCAAGCTGCTCAGAGTTAACTGACCTCTAAGGAAAAATATCTTGATCAATCTTACTATACATTGGAATTCCAATGTTATTAACTCCTACCTGTTCAGCCTCAGCACCACCTACATTCATAGTTTTCCATTGTGATCAAATTCATGTCCTACTCAGAACAATTTGTACGTGTGTGTGTGTGTGTGTGTGTGTGTGTGTGTGTGTGTGTCTGTCTGTCTGTCTCTGTGTGTGTCTGTATGTCTGTCTACATTTCTGGTTGTCTGTATGCCTCTCTGTCTGTGTCATATAGTCACCAGGCCTAAAACCATTCAATGGAATCAGTAAGTTGTTTAAAGCAATGTAGTTCCCTCACTGCAATACCACAACATATGTTGGAAACAACATGTACTTTGTGATTATAGAGTGATAAGATCCGGTCATAGCTTCTTAAGTTGTTCCAAGTCAGTAAAGCCAAACAAAATGAAACAAAGCTACCAAGAAAAATACTTAAATTCTTCCTAATGAACTCCTGTAACAGAATGACAAAGACAATAGTTCTTCAGTTCTTATTGTTACCATATTTACTGTGTTGTTCATATATAAAGAGAATGGCTCCTATTTAGTACTACTTTAGATTAGAGTCTTCTAGATAAGAAGAAGAAGAAGGATAGAACACCTCTGAATAAAAGGCTCACTCTTAGATAAAGCATTTATCTAGCATTTCTGAGATACACTTTAAATATTAATTTATTGAACAAAATGAGAATTTTCATTATATTATATATGACAGAGCTACTTTTTAAATTACTAACTAATACTTGAGAAAAGATACTGTTTGGACAAACATCACATAACTCAAAATGTCCAGAAATTACAGTGTAAGAAACAATACAAAAATGGTACTTTTCTGAAGACTAGGTGGAGATTACTAAGGAAATCCTTTGTCTTACTGCACTGTTTTATGCATGGTAACATGCTTTCCCTGTAAGTTAGCTTTTCTGGAGTAAGTGGTACCTTTGTATTGTTCACTGAGTTCATTCTGTTTTGCTTTTATATTAAATGCCAAATTCAGCTAACAAAAATGCTAAGCATTGTCATTTATTTTAATGTTCCTAGAGAAAGTTAGTGTCCTTAAGCATAAATAATTCTGTCTATAAACTGGCTACTTTAAAACTTTATGTATTTATATCTCCTTCATGAAGTTTTAGCAGATATGCTAATCTGCAGCTCAGCTAAGCAGTGCATTTTATATCCTGATATATTTGGCTTTTTATTAAAATGTAGAGTTTAAGTCATGCATTGTTTTATTGTAGCAATAAAACATCATAATCTTTGATCAGATGACTGCACATATAACCTATTGAAAATCCCAAAGTATGGAAGAGAATCAAGCTTGTAAGCCAAGACAATAAAATACTTTAAATTGGATGCAAAATAAAATTAAAAATTAAAAAAATCAAGATTTGTAAGAACAGAAGCTGCATAAAAACATTTAAATAATAACACATTTATCTTTTTTTAAGTCATCTTGAAGTTGAAGAGCAAAGAAAGAATATAAGTAAAAGATATACATATATGTCTTTCTATACATATATAGATATAGGCAATAGTTGTATAGATATAGGCAATAGTTTGGATCTGGTCAAAGCCTATAGACAGACTCTTTTTATCTTAAATTAGAAAGAATGATCTCTATCTATTACAACCATCTCAATAATGAGAATTTTGTTTGTTTTTCTTTCCTTTGAAGAAGGTATTTCATTTAAACAAATGAAATTTTTATTGTTTAAGCAGGTATTTTGAGTTTTGGAATTACGTAACATTTTATTGAGCTTATTTCAAGAACCTTTGTGATGCATTCTTCCACTGGAATTTATATTTACTATGTTGTTGACAATTTTTTTCCTCAAGGAAATTATCGTGACTCTTTTTAATATCTTTCTAGTGTGGACATGTTTAGAAATTTTATAACAGGTTTTATTAAATTCAGTTGTAGTATTACCTTTCTTTCCCTGAAAATCGCTACATCAAAATTGTACTTATTATAAAGACAAACTGAGCTAAATAACATTCACATGTTCCTATGATGTAACAAGAAACTATTATGTAAATTATGATTAGAGAACTGTTTTAAAATCCACCAAACACTTAGTTTATTAAAGCATATCAAACTAAGGTTTATGACTGGAAAATAATTTTATCTAATAAACATTGTAACCTAAATCATTCTTGAAAATAGGATAGTATCAACAGTAATAACTTTGGCCTTGATGTATATTCTTCAACAGTCATTTTGTAGAAAAAGGATGTTTTAATATAGAAATATTGTTAAGGATATTTGTTAAAAGTATGGTATAATGGATTATGCATAATATAGGTAATTTTTTGAAAAATTTTTTCTTGGATTATCATGCAGTTACTTTCTTATGCTGTCTGGATATATATTTTGAGAAAAAAAACTTTAAGGGTAATGACAGTTGGAAGAAATACCACTGGACACTACTAATTTTATAAGCTTCCTCTGAAAATGTGCTACAAATGATCAAAACAGATAAGTTCTCCCAGAAATTAAAAATACTTCAGCATATATATATATATATATATATATATATATATATATATATATATATATATAACAATTTATTTTCACATAACTATTGTGCTTGTTATTATAATTTAAACTAATATTGAGTATGTATTTTATTCATTGTAATTGGTGGCAGGAGAAATTCTCTATAAAGTCACAACTCAGAGATACTGGCAACATGTTCTACATAGTTGCCTTTACAGTCTGATTTTAACATAGGTTGCAATCCTTAGGTTTCATAAAGGACTCCTGAATACTGATCCCATTCATTCTTTCAATTGTATTCTCCCAGATATGTGAAATGACAAAGCAATACTGACATCCATATTTCTTTCTGTCTTTCTTTTTCACCTTTTTCCTGTCAAATAATTTAATAATGCTGGAGACACCATCCACATGTCTTCTATTAATCTTTATTACTTCATTATGTGGTAATTTTTGTTTAATAACTAAATTTCATTTAGATATACTGAGATAGATGTACTGTCATCTATCTCAGGGTCCATGTAATGCCGCCCCCAATTTTCTTTAGTTCTGTAGATAGCGTTTAGGGTATATTTGTGATGTGTATTTTTCCTAATAGGCCGTGAGCATTTTATTAAGAATGCTGGTTCAACCAAACTGTACAAAAGTGAAACCATAAAACAATATATTTTACCAACATCTGTCATGTTGCCCTAAATACATTAATGAGGGTAACTTAAGTACCCATGGGTGAAGGATTACTTATAGGAACATGAGTTATTTGAAATCAGCTGCATCATCAAATTACTCACCCTAGTGTGGTGATAACTTCCTAATACATGCATTCTAGTCAGGCGTGATGGCACACGCCATTAATACCAGCACTTGGGAGGCAGAGGAAGGCAGATTTCTGAGTTCGAGGCAAGCCTGGTCTACAAAGTGAGTTCCAGGACAGTCAGGTCTATACAGAGAAACCCTGTCTCCAAAGACAAAAAAAAAAAAAATACATTTTAACCTCCTTCCCAATTTCAAGTATCCAGCCCCCCAAAATCTCTTTTTTCTAGTCTACTACTTATGTAATATTTATAAGGGTAGTTTGAGTATTGTAGGAACTTGAGTATCCTGAATATTGTACATTTCTGACTTTTCTTACTTGTGTCTTCTAAGGGATTTGTGGTTTATTACTGTTAAAAGACTCCAAGACCAAGACAACTCTTAGAAAGGCAAACATTTAATTGGGGCTGACTTATAAGTTAAGGGGTTTAGTCTATTGACATCCTGGCAGGAAGTTTGGCAGGCTTCAGACAGACATGGTACTGGAGATGAAACTGAGAGTTCTGTATCTTGGTCTGATGGCAGCCAGGAGGAAGGTGTCTTCCATATTTGCCATAGCTTGAGCACTAGAAAATATCAAAGTTTGCCTACAGAATGACACACTTCCACAAAAAAGGTCACATTCAGAATAATATCACTTCCCATGGGCCAAACATATTGCAACTACCATCTTTAGCATGGTAAGTTTTACTATGTTCCGAAGTATTAGGATCTTTCTTCCTTTCAGCAGAAAAGAATATTCTAATTTGAAGAAAATAACTACAAAACAACCAATTTATATATTTGACTGTATTTTATATTAGCTACGTATCATGTAATCATTAACACCTTGGGATCAATGTGTAGATTATTTTTGAATATAATTATCATTTATAAATAGATTCAATTGCTGCTTAGAGGAAGAATCAAATCTGTTCTAATGCACCATTTTAATCAGTAAAATTAGCTGACAAATTGCATGCATTTGCCAATTTTAGGCATGACTTATTTCAGCAAAAGTTTATAATGCTTAATAAAATTATTATCTATTCAGCATAGTAGAGTATTCATTTTCAGAACGTTACAATTTGATTTTCTGATCTGCCTAATAAATGGTTCTTGTAAGGATTATTTCTATTGACAATAGATTTCAGATTTCTAAAAGTTTCACATTCTAATATACTTGTTCATTTACCAATCTAGATTTAAATAATTCTTACTTTACACTTCTGGTCTATTAAACATGCTATATAATTCAATCAGCATTACTACTAACATAAAATACCAGGATGGATTTTCTATAAACGTAACAAGTTATAATAAGAAGACACTATTAAGAAATAGGCTAATAGTTATGCATAAATATAGGCATAAGGCATATTTTTGCATTGATGAAAATGTTTTTCATGTGAAGTTTACTTACCTTTTCCTATGAATTTGTTTATAATATATATAATATATACATATATATGTGTATATATATATATATATATATATATATATATATATATATATATATGTTTGTGTATGTATGTATATATATATATGTTTGTATGTATATATATATATATATATATATATATATATATAGAGAGAGAGAGAGAGAGAGAGAGAGAGATCATAAATTTCTCTTTGTGGTTATAAGGGTCAAAAGAAGCTCTTAAGATTTCTAGACCATTGTTTTACAACTAAGTAATATTCAAAAACTCAGACTCATTTACTTTTATAATCAATTTAATAACCCAAGATTCTTTTTATATTTTTGATGATTTTTTTTTTGTCCATTTTCTTCCTCTATTAAGGGCAAAAGGCAAAAGTGTCTCAATTATTTTCTTTTTTCTTTTCTTTTTTTTTTTTTTTTTTTTTTTTTTTTTTTTTTTTTTT
>CACVCL010033195.1:0-10155 GCA_902729485.2 Mus minutoides | reverse complement strand
AAAAAAAAAGGACATTCACTGGCAATTGGGTGGGAACATGGAAGCATCCAAGCAGGCATGGTGCAGGAGGAGCTGACAGTTCTACATTTTTATCCATAGGAAGACAGGAGAAAACTGGTTTCCAGGCATCTAGGACAAGGGTCTTAAAGCCCAAACCCACACTGTCACACTTCCTCCAACAAGCCCACCCCTATTCCAACAATACTACACCTTGTAGTAATGTCACTCCATGGGCCAAGCATATGCAAACCACCACAGCCAGAAAAAAAAAAAAAAAAAAAAAAAAAAAAAAAAAAAAAAAAAAAAAAAAAAAAAAAAAAAAAAAAAAAAAAAAAAAAAAAAAAAAAAAAAAAAGAATGAATACAGAAAATGTGGTTCATTTATACCATAGAATACTATATAGCTATTAAAAACAAGAACTTCATGAATGTTGAAGGCAAATGTATGGAATTAGAAAATATCATCCTTAGTGAAGTAACCCAGACCCAAAAGAGATAGATATGGTATATACTCACTGAGAACTGGATATTAGCCATAAAGTATAGATTACCCATGATATATCCCTACCACAAACCCAAAGAAATTAAATAAAAAGGAAGGCCTAAGTAACAATGGTTGAATCACACATAGAATAGGAAAGAAAATAGTCTTTGGAGGCAGGGGGATAGAAGAACTTTGGGGAGAATAGGACACAGAGAGGGAAATAGGAAGGCAGGATTAGGTGAGAGAAGAGACATGAGAGAGTCACAGTGAGCCAGAAGAATGAACAAAAATCTATGGGTGTAAGAGATTGGTGGGAGAGGGGAGGGAGAACCTCTAGGAAATCCCAGAGACCTGAGATAGTGGAGGCTCCTAAGAGTCAATGTTGGTGACCTTAGTGGAAATGCCTAATAGTACAGATGTGGACTCTAAAGAGGCCACCTTCTGTAGGCAGGCAGGACCTACAGTGACAGAATAGGGCCACCAACATATTAACTAAACTTTCAACCCCCCCCCAAATTTTCCCATATAAAAGAATTGTAGGGATAAAGCAGAGACCAAAGGAAAGGCCAACCAATAGCCAGCCAAACTCAACACCCATTCCATGGGTAAACACAAATTCCTGATATTATTAGTGATACTCTGTTATGTTTACAGACAAGAGCTTAGCATAACTGTCCTCTGAGAAGTTACACTCAGCAGTGGATGGAAACAGAAGTAGATACCCACAGCCATACATTGGACGGAGGTCGGGGACAGTTGCAGAAGAGTTGGGGTAAGTATTGAAGGCCCAGAAGAAGATGGGTACCCCACAGGAAGATCAACAATAGAGTCAACAAACCTGGACCCCTGGGAGCTCTCAGAATCTGATCCACCAAGCAAAGAACATATAGAGGCTGGAACGACCTTCCAGCACGTATGTTGTAGAAAGACAGCTCAGTCTTTATGGTGGTTCTGTCTAGCCTCAGTGGGAAAAGATGTGCCTAATCTGGCAGAGACTAGATGTGCTAGGGTAGTGAGATACCCAGGGACTTGCCAGCCTCTCAGAAGAGAAGGGGAGACAGAATAGGAGTGAGGCGCTCAGTGAGGGAAGGACCAGGACATTGAGCAGTGTTTGGGATGTAAACAAATGAATTAATTAAAAAAAATAAATAAATAAAAGAGTACCTGGCTCTCTGCAGCAAACACTAGGGTTATTTTACCAGATCTTTGATTTTGGTGTCATGACATTAATTCTTCTTTTGTCATAGAATATGTTAAAGCTTACATACCATACTTAGAAACTTCTGCCTACTTAATTAAAAGGAAGACAGAAAAAAAGAGAAGAAGGGAAGGAAGGAAGGAAGGAAGGAAGGAAGGAAGGAAGGAAGGAAGGAAGGAAGGAAGGAAGGAAGGAAAAGTGGAAGGAAGAGTGGATGGAATAGAGGAAGGGAGGAAGGAAGAGAGGAAGGGAGGGAGGAAGAGAAGGAAAAAGTAAAGAAGAAAAAGCATAGGACATGGCTGGTCTTGGGTTTTTGCACCAAATGAAAGGAAAAGAAATTAAAAAGGAAAGGACATATCAGGTCCTAAATGTGGTAAAGAAGAAAGTTCATTTTAGATAAAATAGGGACATATCCCGAGGCAGGTACATCTGAGTGTAGATGTGGACTTGTTCCTGAGCCATGTAAGATGTATGGGTGAGAAGGGACAACAGCAGAAGATGGAAGGACAAGGTAACTAAAATAGTTGTATTATATAGAGAAGGGCATTTGGGGGAGGGGAGGAAAATCCAGTCCCATCTTCCCCAGAAGATGGAAGGGCAAGGTAACTAAAATAGTTGTATTATATAGAGAAGGGCATTTGTGGGAGGGGAGGAAAATCCAGTCCCTAGGGTAGAGGGCTGGTAATGTCACCCAGGAGGCCCCCATAACAGGTGGGGACTGTGGGTTGCAGGGAGAAGCTAGAGGCCAGTGTCTGCCTTGATATGTCCCATAGGTATCTCAGCCATTTGTCCATGGTTTGAAACCTAACACCTGCAATATAGCGAACCTTCTTCTACACCATTTTTGCCGGTTGTTATACATCAGCAAGGCCATTCTCCTAAAGCATGGGGAGCACTTCCCAAACTGTATGATTATCACTGATATTAAAAAGGCATTAGGAATTGATTGACAACTTTGAATAATTAATCTGGGAACAATTATTCCTAAAGTGCTATGTACTGTAAAATTGCAAAAAAAGCTCAGATCTAAACTTATAAAAGAAAATTCTGAAAGGAATCATTTCAGTCCTTTCAATTCCTTCTGAAACAAGGAATTGCTCCCTCTGAGAAACACACCCTGAGCTATATGTAGTCAAATATGTTTCCTGGTTAAACAACTACAACAACAACAACACTACAACAACATGGTTAAAATTTTCATATGTCTGAAGTTCTTTCTTCTTTCCTAGTGTTCTCATATACCACTAAAACATTCGGTTTCCTTCCTGATATCTCAGTGTAATGCTGATAACTTTAGACTTCATGAGCTATTTCATCAACAGTGGTGTATGTCTAAGTTATCTAGCTTTTACTAGAGGACCACATTTCACCATGGTTATCCTACAGCACGGACATATCACCTGATTTTCTTGATTAAGATGCTTAGCTTCCAAATGCCTACCAAGAATCTGCAGGTATGTCATTCTTAAGAAGTTCATTGAAGCCTTTCCTTAGAATTATGCTGTTCCTCCATGTGAATCCACTACACCTGGCTGACTAGTAAGTTTTCCATTCCAACAAAAAACTCCTGGAGACTTCCAGAGTCTTCACGTGACTCAGAGAGTTCAGCTCTTTCTGTCTGGATAAGCTCTACTTTTTTTCCAGCTTAGATATCATATATCATCCATGTCTTAACTGAAATTTCAATTTTTCCTTTCTCTTTGAAGACTTCCCCTGCAATCTCAAAGTATTTGCCTCTTCTTATCTTCAGCCACATTTATTACTTGCATTAATCATGTTGGCACAATGTAATCATTAGTGATTCCACTGACTTCTTCATCTGCATTTCTTTTGTTTACCCAGCTGTGTAGTAAGTCTCACTGAACAGCCACAGTAAGTGCCTATATCTATTTATATACATTTTGTGTCTGAAATTTTACAGCAGTGCCTCCTGGCACCCTGGATTAAGTCCAGATGTTTGTAAGGCCCTCCATATGTGACCCAGGTCTATGTTTTTGATGTTTATTTATAACAGTGTTTGCTATTTTCTTCTTTCAAATTTTAAGTGGGGGTCATTTTCTGTGGTGTCTTAAGCTTTTGTTTTCTTCCTACATTTAACCAGCCTTTAAAATTAGTCATTGATTTCTGCTACATATCTTTCAACCTGCCCATTTTTATCTTGATTCTTCTAGTATTATAAGCCTAAAGAACTATTCAGCATGTTCTAAAAAATTAGTCTTCCCTCCTGATTGATATTCTAATATACAATTCTTTCAGTAGATGTCCAGTGTATCAATGTTAGGTTAAAAAGTTAATTTGGAGTCAGCAGCAGTTTTTAACCATTCATATAGATGATAGTATCCTGCAAGGGACTATGGAAGGATGGAGGATGGCTCTGCATCAGAACACTAAAGATAATTACTACTTAATCATTTGTTTGCTTGGTTGGTTGGTTGGCTGGTTTCAAATACCTGACAAAGACCATGTGCTGAATGCTAGTTCTTTTCAGAGCTGGGAAGTATGCTGTGTCACAGTAGAAGTTGTAAAAAAATTGAGATTCCTATCTAAATATTCTAAAATTGGTAACAGGACACTCCATCCTTGCCTTGCCTCTCCTCTCCTACCATCCTCTCCCTGCTCTCCCTCCTTCTCTCCTCCCTTTCCCTCCCTCCCTCTCCTCCCTCTTCTCCCTTCTCCTCACCCTTCTCCTCCCCTCCCCTTTCCTTTCCTCCCCTATTTTCTTCTAAGGTTGTTCTCTCTCCCCCTCTCTCCATCCTTCACTCCTTCCTATTTCTGTCTTTCTCTCTTTCCTTCTCTGTCCTTCCTCCCTTTCCTCCTTCTTGCTTGTGATGAGCAAGATATAAATATGTTTGCTTTAGACCCTCTTCCCACCTCCATACTCTGAAGCCTTCCCACAGGCCCACAGTGAAATGCCTGGAGACATTTAAAACAGCAGGTTCCCTCATCTATGCCTTGGAACCATTCAGAAACAGAAGTTTGTCCTGGAAACGAAGTAGGATTTTCAGAGACGACATTAGACTCATTTTGAGCAGGGGCCCAGTTTATTCAGTTGAGCACCTTCAAAAATTAAGTTAAATAAAAAGTAAGGAGGGACTCTGAATAATTGCAGTGCGTTGTAGGAAGCGTTAAGGGCTTTCCTTGGAGAGGATTTTGCCAGCAGTTATGGACAGTCATGGAGAAAGGAGAAACACAAACTCAGGAAAGACTTTGCAATACCAAAGTGAATTTCTAGAAAAGAAAGCTTCAATATGTTGCTGCTTTTTTCTTACCTCCTTAACATAGTGGGAATGGTTTTAATATATTCCCACTTTTCTGGCTTTTACAAAGAGGAGTTTTTGTTTGATTTTGTTTCTCATCTGCTTTTGCAGTGTAATTGTATGTGCCTTTAAGTTGGGGTGTAGAAATCTCACTCTGAGAACCAGCACATAAAAGAAAGGAACCAAAGAAACATAGGAACTTCAATTATCATTTTATAGATGGAAAAAAAAATCCTGAGAGTCAACCCTAATATATTACCTCTCAGCTCTAATAAGAAGCTATTGGAAAACATTTATTGATCCTTTATTATTATTGTAATTTCATGCTGAGCTACTTAGATAGAAAAGGAATAAAGCAAGATGACACCAGGACTCTGACCTTATAATCTATTTTCATAGAAAACCAGAGTCTAACTGAGTGCCTGACATAATAAACAGCACAGAATAACAACTATCTAGCCATTAACTACACCTATTTTTTTCATTCTGTAATGTGGGTGATGGTTGCTGATACTGCAAGATTCTGTCAACAAAGACCTGATTATTTCTCACTTCCCATGTCTTATTGGCTAGTTGTTCTTGTGGCTTTTGTACACACACACACACACACACACACACACACACACACAGAGAGTCAACTTATTCGCATTCATTTGTCAGGTATGCTATTTCAAAATATGTTATGATGTGCCCCTTATCTTCTTGGGTTCTTCACCGTGGCCTTGAGACATTTGCTGACTGGGCCCTGATTTGACTCACAGAACTTTCCTTTAGCCTCTCTCCAAAAGACATAAAATATAGATCCAGTTTCTCTGGGCTGTTCCTCTTCCCTATGCTATCCACAGGATTTCTTCAATATCAATGTGTTTGTAAGACTTCCTGCTCATCTATGATTTACCCTTGGCCATGATCACTGCCACTTAACTAAAACTGTTTTTTCCTTCTTCATCTTCTCTGCTCTCAGCTCTGTACTTCTGTTGGAAGAGGACTCAATTTGATATATTTGTTATTTTATTACCTGAGTTCATGTTAGTATATGACATTAATCACATGATAGTAATTAGAAGCTCTCTGCATATTGTGAAATGAGTAAAGGAATAAATCAATTGTATCAAAGACGATTACATATGGCATAAAAGTCAAAAGATATCTGGCTGATAAAACTGTCTTCTCTGGGAGCTCCAAATAAAACACTTAGAATCCATAAATACATATTTTCATGAGGTAAAACTGATATTAATATGAAAATAGAAAGTTAATCTACTGGGTAGAAGTTGTAGATTGATGAGAAAATTAAGAGATTGGCAATTGGTCCAATAGACTGTTTAGTTGACAGAAAAGAATATTTAGAGGATTCTTGATGGTGTCAAAACATGGATTAGTAGATTTTGATCCTTGCTTTTAGTCCCTGACCCAAAAAAAAAAAAAAAAAAAAAAAAAGATTACTGCAGATGGATGCAGGACTTCTTCTTAACCAGCACAAACCTCTGCTTCATCAGCATTTGACATTTGACTTGAAAGGAACTTTTAAAATTCTTTTATTAGCAACAAGATCTTGATATACAGCCCAGATTGGCCTGGAACTTGTCCTGTGGCTCAGGAACGTCCTAAATGTATTGCTATCCTCTTGATTCGGGCCCTTGAGTACTGGGATTATAGGTGTATGCTCACTTTCCCAGCTTTGACAGTATTTCTTAAAATCATCATTGACAGACCACTTGTCGGGGGACAGATGCTAACAGACTCTACAGTATATGGGCTAATGCAAAAGCCATGGGCCCTTGTGGCTCAGGCCTACAATTCTAATAAAAAGTTTTGAAACTCCTTAAAACTCAGTTTTCTTCTCCGAACAACAAAAACATATGGATATGAAAACGAAAGTAGTCCCTAAAGAAGCAGGAATGCTCTTCCAGAGCCTAAGTAAAACCAGCACTTAACAAATTGCCCCACCCTACCCATACCTTCCTTTACATTTCTGTCTCGGCAGTGCACTTCTCTGCCACTTAGTATTCACACTTTTCATCCTGAGGTAGAAAGGTGCAGCCAGAGTTATGAGCACTTGTTAAATTAGTTTCCTGATTGTGGTTTTTGATTAAATGTCATGTACGATTCAAAGAAGAAATAAATAATCAAGCAGACATGATGTTCTACCACAGAGAAACTTGGAACATGAATGGGATTTAGGATTTCTGGTACTGTCACTTCCACATGAATGACAGGGTGGCATTAGGAACAACTCAATATTCTGCAAATCAGGGAGGGAGTTAACTTGTTTTGTTGAGTGCTTAAAGATGATAAAACAACAAATATTTGGTATTCATTCACGACAAATGTGTTTCATGCAGCAAACAAGAGCTTCAATAACAGCAGCCTCACAGCCAGGTTTGTTTGGTCCTGGAATAATGTGCAGATGCCCACTGGGATGGGACCATGAGGGTATGTGGAGAAATGAAGGTCAGAATCCAGAACAGGAGAAACAAAAGAGTGAACAGAACATAGAGAGCATCTTAGAAAACTGTAGGCAAGTTTCAAAGAATAATGTGAGCTCAGTACAGTGAAAAGCAGAAAGAAAACCTCAGAGATAGAGATTTTCTGTACAGAGCAGAGCCCGCCACATAGAAGTGCACTATCAACCATCAAAGTAACATCTTCCTGTGGGTAAAATATCTCTTGAATGAAGATTCCCAGATGATGGACTGGGTAGTATGAGGCTACCTTTGGCCAGTATAACAGACCTTGTAGGGGGGATAGGTAAGAAGGCTGCCATCTTTGTTGAGGAGGAAGATGAAAGAATAAATCATCAATTTTTACCAGGTAATAGCACAAAATGAGAAAGATTTAAATATTCAAACTGACACAGTAAATTTAGAGAGCTCTCACTGAGTGCAGTGTTCATCCTCATGTCAATGAATATTGTAAACTCCTGTTATCCTGTGGGAGAGATGGTTTAACTGTCATTTCTCAACTTTCAAACTTCCATTTGCTACAAAGTTTGGCTCCAATTATACTCACTGGCCTGTTGTTCTCCTCACGAGAAGGCTTGATTTAGGGGCCTGAACAATAGTCGCACAACTAAAAGAAACTGAATTCGGATTAAAATCCTAATGCTCCGTATTTTCCAAATTAAAATTCTCAGTTAATTTTTACTGCACAAAATGATGCCAAATTAATTAGCAGGGAAACAGACAAATAAATGTACACATCTTAGAACTCTCAGCAACAGGAATGTATCTGATACAAATTCATTGTTCTGATACATAGTGCACTGCTGTGTTTTGGGTTACCAATGGTCCAATTATTGTAATTTATGTACAGTTAATACTCCCAAATAAAAGTAATCACTTATTAAATTTGATTTTAGTAGTTTTAATTCTGTGTATGTGTCTGTGTGAGGACAGATATGTACATGAGTGGTCAGAGTTTTAAGAATGTATTGGAGCTGGGTTTGTAAGCCAACTGATAATGATAGATAGATAGATAGATAGATAGATAGATAGATAGATAGATAGATAGAGATAGAGATAGTTGGGTAGTAAACTTAGGTCTTCTCAAAGACCTGTACCTACTCTTAAATGATGATCTATCTCTCCAACCCGTTGCAATCATCTTAAATTACATATGATCTGTTAGGGAAAAAAAAAAAGAAAGAAAAAAAGAAAAAGAAACAAATGGTGGAGGTTTTGCTTGTTTCAGTTGCAAATGACTGGCCAGATATTTAGAAGAGTGAGTTGCATTTTGAAAAGCTAAGCACGACCTCCTTTCACAGCTTTGGCCATATAGAGTGGTGTTGTAGGCCTAGACTGCTTTGCCCTATTGCCTCTTTCCGACAGTTTCTTCCCAAGTGTGGATTCTGAATCATCTGTAAGTGTTGTGATTTCTACCACATCAGTAGGATTGGTGAACATAGTATACCGTGTTCTTAGCTATTCGGCACAGCTTTGTAAATTAACACAAAGAATATAGTCTGCCTGACAGAAGCCAAGCAGTGCACCAGATTCTCTGCCAATGACTGAAAATATTGGAATGATCATGAAATCTATTTTTAAGGGTCTTCTGTTTTACTAAAGGCTAAAATAATGAGCTAATGTTTTCTCCATTGTTTTGAACTTTAGTTTCTTTTGGACATAATGTACACAAATATGATCCTACAGGTTAAATGACTGGAATGTCTATCCTTGTACAACAGAAAACAAACCAAGGCACAAAACTTACCTCAGGGCCCATGTTCTTATTGTTCTGTGAGGAGAGTCTTTCCCCTCACCACCACAGAGTCTACATTCCTAAAAACAAAATGAGCAACTGGGATTCTCTTTTCAGTTCTTTAAAGAACAAGCCCTTTATTTTACTTTATTTTACTCTACTTGCTTTTCAGTAATTGCCACATTCAAAGAATAGGAGCCCAGACTGGCTAAAAGGGGTGAAGAGATTCCAGGAACTTGCATAGCTTGTCTCCTTGGGCACATCCACAGCTGAATGCCTTAGCTTCCCTGCCAGGATGGTTAAGTTAACACTTAATTAGTATGTGTACCAAACAAAACGCGCTTCTGGGCAGCACTTAAAAAAATAAAAAAAATAAAAAAAGGAAAGAAAGAAAAGAAATGATTTCTCCCACTTCCCCACAAATAAATAGACTGGTTTCTTCCCAAAATATTCAAAGAAAACACTGTGCTTGCCTGGGGCAGAGGCCAGATGCCTTGACTTGCAGCTTCCTTCCATCAAAGCTGTGCAGTTTGGAAATTAAAATCTACAGCAATAATGAAACATATTAAAATGCATGCAAAGTCTTGAGGGCTTATAATATGCTAAAAACTGGCAATGCATGTTTACATCCATATATCAACTTGGATGTGCTGAAAAGATTTAAAGTGTAAAATATGCAAATATGTGTCATATTGTCACACTTGGTCTCTCTAATGGAACTCCCTTTCATCTCCAGTCGTCTTAATTTCATGAATATTGCATGGCCCTCACACCTTTTACTCCTGCTGTTGCTAGGCTGAGAAGATTATGAAAATATGTTAATAGTAACTTTCATCAAATAAAAGTTGCAATATTCCAAATAAAGCATTTTCCCTCCTCTTAAAATACAAATGGTGAAGGGTTTCATGCTATTTTGTTTCCCTATGGGAGACTCGATAACTATAGGCCAATTAAATTAATGAGCAAAGACATGCGGATGGCAATATTTGTGCATAATTCTAGCTGGCTGCATGTAGA
>CACVCL010033190.1:0-10179 GCA_902729485.2 Mus minutoides | reverse complement strand
CAGCTACTTAAACCCTGTCCTGGCCAATCACTGAGCTGCCCCGTGGCTCTCGCTCATACACCAGGTGGTCTTGGGCAGCCCGGTGGCTACACCAGGTGGTCTCGGGCACAAGATCAAACAACAGCTGACACTGCCTAATGCCAATTAAGAGTTTTTATGCCAGTACAGCTGAGTCGGTCGATGCCGTCTTTAAGGAGCTATTGAATGGCTCCCTACATACAACCACTCTGGAAGTCAGTCTGGTGGTTCCTCAGAAAATTGGACATAATACTACTGGAAGATCCAGCAATACCTCTCCTGGGCATATACCCAGAAGATGTTCCAACTGGTAATAAAAACACATGCTCCACTATGTTCATAGCAGCCTTATTTATAATAGCCAGAAGCTGGAAAGAACGCAGATGTCCCTCAACAGAGGAATGGATACAGAAAATGTGGTACATTTACACAATGGAGTACTACTCAGCTATTAAAAACAATGAATTTATGAAATTCTTGGGCAAAAGGATGTATCTGGAGGATATCATCCTTAGTGAGGTAACCCAATCACAAAAGAAGTCAATAGATATGCACTTAGATAAGTGGATTTTAGATAAGTGGATATTAGCCCAGAAACTTAGAATACCCAAGATACAATTTGCAAAACACAAGAAAATCAAGAAGAAGGAAGACTAATGTGTGGATACTTCATTCTTCCTTAGAATAGGGAACAAAATACCCATGAAAGGAGTTACAGAGACAAAGTTTGGAGCTAAGATGAAAGGATGGACTATCCAGAGACTACCCCACCGAGGGATTCATCCCATAATCAGCCACCAAATCCAGACACTATTGCATATGCCAGCAAGATTTTGCTGAAGGAACCCTGATATAGCTGTCTCATATGAGGCTATGCCAGTGCCTGGCAAATACAGAAGAGGATGCTCACAGTCTATAGGATGGAACACAGGGCCCCCAATGGAAAATCTAGAAAAAGCACCCAAGGAGCTGGAAGGGGTCTGTAACCCTATAGGTGGAACAACAATATGAACTAACCAGTATTCCCAGAGCTCATGTCTCTAGCTGCATATGTAGCAGAAGATGGCCTAATCGGCCATCATTGGGAAGAGAGGCCCCTTGGTAGTGCAAACTTTATGCCGGGCATGGTGGCACATGCCTTTAATCCCATCACTTGGGAGGCAGAAGCAGGAGAATTTCTGAGTTTGAGGCCAGTCTGGTCTACAGAGTGAGTTCCAGGACAGTCAGGACTACATAGAGAAACCCCATCTCGAAAAAACAAAAAAACAAAAACAAACAAACAAAAAACTTTATATGCCCCAGTATAGGGGAATGCCAGGGACAAGAAGTAGGAGTGGGTGGGTAGGGGAGCAGGGCGGGGGGAGGGTATAGGGAACGTTCAGGATAGCATTTGAAATGTAAATAAAGAAAATATCTAATAAAAAATTAAAATAATAATAATAAGAAAAAAATCTGAGCCGGGCGTGGTGGCACACACCTTTAATCCCAGCACTCAGGAGGCAGAGGCAGGCAGATTTCTGAATTCGAGGCCAGCCTGGTCTATAAAGTGAGTTCCAGGACAGCCAGGTCTACACATTGTCAATTAGCAGGAATAAATCCAGCAGATGTGGCGCCTTATGCTAATGCTGAAGTTACTTCATTATGTGTAATCAAGGATGATTGGCAAAGAAGCTTGTAATGATTTTTTTTTTGAGAGAGAAATTAACAACAGATACTCCCCAAACAAGCAACTTCAGTTTTTCAAAAAATTAATGAGAGTCTTCCTTGTATAGTGAGAGGAACACCAATTTTTAACTCCGGCCTTTCATACAATGCCAATAAATCAGGAATGACATAGTATAAGTTAGAAAGTATAAGTAAAATAATACAAAGTCTTCAGAAATCAGAACTCTATGTTATACTCATAGTTCTTCCGGAATTTTTCAGAACTACTTATTTAGTTAAGGATTCTCAATACGCAGAGAGCGTTGTTTTGCATATAGAAACTGCTGAACTTCTGCCAGATAATTCAGAATTAACTTTGCTATACAACTGCAATAATTAATTCAAACAAAGATATATATATATATATACACATACACATATTTGATCGCACACAGGTTTGCCAGGACCATTAGCTTTAGAACATGAGGAGATAGATAAGTTATTAATAGAAAATGTAGGTGTTGGAGAGATGACTCAGTGGTTAAGAGCACTGACTGCTCTTCCAGAGGTCTTGAGTCTTGAGATCAATCCCCAGCAACCACATGATTTCAACCATCTGTAATGGGATCTGGTGCCCTCTTCTGGTGGGTTTGAAGACAGCTACAGTGTATTCACATACATAAAATAAATATAAACCTTTAAAAAAAATAAAGAAAAGAAAAATGTATTAGAGGCTTTGAATTCTCATAAACCACATCTTGTAAATAGTAGAAGTTTAAAGAAAAAATTGCTACAATGTGACAACAAGCCAAGGAAATTATAAAGTTGTCCTACTTGTTCTTTGTTTAATCAAGCTCCAATACCTGCTGGAATAGGAATAACTCTGAAGATAATCAAAGAAATGAAATTTGGCAGGTGGATGTTTCATTTTGCAGAGTTTGGAAAACTAAAGTATGTGCATCATACAATTGACAACTATTCAGGATTCCAACGGGCTTCTACCTTCAATTCTGAAGAGGCTGATTCTGTAATCACATATTTATTAGAAGTGATGGCTATGTTAGGATTATCTTTATAAATTAAAGTCATAATGCTCTGACATATGCATCTAATAAAATACAGCAATCATTTAATTTAATTTTTTTTTTTTTTTTGGTTTTTTGAGACAGGGTTTCTCTGTGTAGCCCTGGCTGTCCTGGAACTCACTTTGTAGACCAGGCTGGCCTCGAACTCAGAAATCCACCGGAGCGAGCGGGGCCAGCGGGAGTGAGCGGGGCAGACCAGAGCGAGCAGGGTTGACCAGAACAAGGAAAAAAAAATGCAAGTTAGGGCTGGAGAGATGGCTCAGCTGTTAAGAGCACTGACTTCTCTTCCAGCAACCACATGGTGGCTCACAGCCATCTGTAATGGGATCTGATGCCCTCTTCTGGTGTGTCTGAAGACAGCTACACTATACTTACTTATGTACATAAAATAACTAAATAAATCTTTAAAAAAAATTGCTGGCCGGGCATGGTGGCGCACGCCTTTAATCCCAGCACTCGGGAGGCAGAGGCAGGCAGATTACTGAGTTCGAGGCCAGCCTGGTCTACAGAGTGAGTTCCAGGACAGCCAGGGCTACACAGAGAAACCCTGTCTTGAAAAAAGAAAAAAAAAATTGCAAGCTAGTAGTCAGTCAATCAAACTTTTTGTTTGTTTGTTTTTCAAGACAGAGTTTCTCTATGTAGCTCTGGCTGTCCTGGAACTCACCAGGCTGGCCTCAAACTCAGAAATCTGCCTGCCTCTGCCTCCTGAGTGCTGGGATTAAAGGCTTGCGCCAGCACGCCCAGCTTCAATCAAACTTTTTTTTTTTTTAAGATTTATTTTATTTATTATATGTAAGTACACTGTAGCTGTCTTCAGACACTNTTTTTTTTTGGTTTTTTGAGACAGGGTTTCTCTGTGTAGCCCTGGCTGTCCTGGAACTCACTTTGTAGACCAGGCTAGCCTCGAACTCAGAAATCCGCCTGCCTCTGCCTCCCGAGTGCTGGGATTAAAGGCGTGCACCACCACGCCAGGCTTATTTACTTATTTATTATATGTAAGTACACTGTAGCTTTCTTCAGACACTCCAGAAGATAGCATCAGATTTTGTTACGGATGGTTGTGAGCCACCATGTGGTTGTGGGATTTGAACTCAGGACCTTTGGAAGAGTAGTTGGCACTCTTAACCTCTGATTCCATCTCACCAGCCCCAGTCAATCAAACTTAAGATCATGTTAGATACTAGTTTAGTTAATTACAGAAATAAGCTTCATTTAGTCTCCTGTAGAAGTTTTTCAAAGTTAAACAGATAATAAATAGCCAGAAACAAGCAGCATTTGCCTATTCAAATATATTTTAGACAGATAAACAGTCTTCAAACACTTCAAAGATCTACAGAACATCACATTTAAAATGTTTTAATAACACGAGGCTTTTGGTGACAGTGAGACTCACCAACGCCTGGTAGCACCTCATACTACTTTTCAAAGAATATGATGGGCATTGAAGAACCTCCATATGGAGTTTGCTTCAAATGTGGCAAAGTTAGGCGCTGAGCAAGACCTGTCCTTGCTCCGACTGCTGACAGCATGCTGGCTGTCAAATTAGACAAATTAGATACTAGGAAGTCAATCAACAAACTTCACAGAGTCAAGGTAGGACAGTCCTTCAATATTCCTGCTTCACGACTAAGTCTGAGAGATATTCTAAGCCTTTGGGCCTGAGTCAGACATCAGCCAAAACTCTATTAGTCACCTGGTCTCCATAAGCCCCTACTTTAACTGGAGGGCCACAATGTTTCTTGGGGTCTCCTGGGATCAGCATCAACTCAGAACTAATCAGACCCATTCTGTGGACAGTCAACTTCTTTCCCCAGCCACCCCTGTCATTGCTCAATAGGCACATGAACAAAGTGGCCAGGTGTGGGGCGGTGGGCTGTGCACAGACAGCCTGGTCCCTGGTGGAGCAAAGGTCTAGAACCCCAGTGACCTGATGGGTGGTGACATCCACCTGCATGGGACGGCAAGTGTTCGGCCACGCCTTCTGGGTCCATGGCTCCTGTCATGTAGCTACAACCTCCCAAAGACTCCCCTTTCCCCAAAGCTCTTAGACCAAACCAATGAGAAGTACCTGTTGTCAGACCCTTACCCATCCCAAAACTGTATATAAGAATCCTATCCAGAAGGATTAGGTGTGCGAGAACTACTCCGTCTTCTGAGCCTTTTGTCCAAAAAGCTGTAACACTTGGGAAGAGATCTGCTCTCCCGAAGCACTGCCTGAGGCTCCACCACACTCCTCACTGGATAGTTGGCCTCTCATCGGCCCAGCCCAACCTAATTCCGTGCAGGGTGGGCATGGAATAACTGAGTAACCTGGGAGGCAAGGCCATCCTTGAACTTATCCACTGCATTGTATTCTATACAGCATTGTTTCTGACTAAGGAACTCATCTCACAGCCAGAGAACTGTGACAGTGGGCCCATGATCAAGGAATCCACTGGTGTTACCATGTTCCCCACCATCCTGAAGTAGCTGGCGCGATAAATGGAACAGCCTTTTGAAGACACATTTACAGTACCGATTAGGTGGCAGCAGCATGGAGGGCTGGGTCAGGGGTCTCCAGAAGGAGGTACATGCTTGAATCAATGTTTAATATAAGGTACAGTGTCTCCCATAGCCAGGACCCACGGGTTCAGGAATCAAGGGGTTGGAAAGGGAATAGTTCCACTCACTATCACTCCTAGTGACTCACTATGAAAGTTTTCACATCCCATTCCCACAACTGTAAGTTCTGCTGGCCCAGAAGTTTTCATTCCAGAGTGAGTAGTGCTCCTGCCAGAAACCACAGAAGATTCCATTGAACTGGAAGCTCAGACCTCCCCCTGGTCATTTTGGGTTTCTACTGCCCTCAAGCCAACAGGCTAAGAAAGGAATAACAGTGTTTGGAGTGATAGCTCCAGATTATCCTAATATCTCCATCAAATACACGCCCCTCATGACCTAATCTTTATGTACCAGACTCTGTCCCTTAAAGGTCCCACCAATCCTTAATAGTGGGGAATGAAGCCTCTGACACATGGACTTTTGGAGGGGACATACATTCAAGATTCACATTACAGCATTTCCCTCTGACTTCAAAGGCTTATGTCCTCTTCACAATGCAAAATGCGTCCAGTTCTTCGCCAAGTGTCACCAGTCTTAAGAGTTCCCTTGCTCTGAAGTCCAGGTTCAAAGTCCCCTTAGGCAGCAGTCAATACTTTTAGTTCTGAAGCACCGTGAAAAATTAAGTTACAAATTTATACAGCAGGGCGCTGGCCAGACATTCCCATCCCCAGTAGAAATAGGCACTCAGGGTTTGACTAGAATTCCCAGAACTAGAAACTCAGTGGGGCCAACATTAACTTAGGGCTTGGTGACTAGTAATGGGGTACCCAGCGGTGTGGCATGGGTTCCAAAGGACTTGGATAGGACCTCCCCTCTGGCCTTGCTGGTTGAGAGTCACAGCCAGGCTCAGACTTTGTCACTTACAGTTTTGGCCTCCCAGCCAGCTTCATGCTTCACTACCAGGGGCTGCTGTAGGTCATGACAGCCGCTCTACAGTCTCTTTCCTTGGAAATCTCATGCCAAGCCTCTATAATGCCTAACTCCTGCATTCTTTAACGAAATTGGCATAAGAGTAAAAGGCCAGGACCTTTAAACGTGCTTCTTTTCTGGCCAAACTACAAGGTTTCCCAATATTTCTGCTCCACTATGCTGCTCCTGACCTCTCACAAGAAGCCAGAAACCCCTAGGCTAAAACCTGAACACTTGCCTTGCCTTTCACCGATGTGAGGCTGTTACCTTTAAACACAGCCTCCCTGAGCAGACTTTCTCTGAGTAGATGTGGCCAGGGCTAGGAAAGCCGGGAGTGGAAAAGTAAGGACGACTGGCAGCTGGGGGGGTGGAGGGGAGGGAGTTTAGGGTAGAGGAGGTAGTGAGGGAGGAAGTCAAGCACGGGTTCTGAGGTATATAACAACTATGTATTTATAAGGACTGAGGGGCCTGGAGGCCAGCGTGGGCTTTGATATGCAGCCACAGGTATATGTCAAATGAAGAGCCATATGTCCCTTCTGTCAGAGGTAAGGGAAATGCCATCTTGGCTGAGCCTGTTTCACATTCCTGAGAAATGCTGGTTTTTACCTACCTGCCAACCATCCCTCTGAGGTTCAGCTTGGGGGAAGTCAGGGCTGTCGCTGCTGGACACTTGCACTGCCTAGTGCGGGTCCGGGAACTGGAGATCCCTTTGGGACTTGATAGTACCGCAAACCAATTCCAGGGTCTGAATAATCCATACTATCAAGAGGTGACTGAGGCCTCACTTCACAGCTTGTGGCAATCCAACATAAATTAAAGCACCCCATCAGAGACAGCAGCATTTTCTTGTGTAGTCCAGTCCAGTCGGAGACACCATGAAGGTCTGAGTGACTGGCTTTGGCTGTGCAGGGCTCCTGGCTACCCTGGCTGCCTTCACCTCTCGGTAAAGTGGATACTGTTGCCATGAATGACCCCTCATTGACTACAAAGACAAGGTGTTCCAGTGCAGTTCTAGCCATGGCATAGTCCACAGCAGTCAAGGCTCAGCACGGGAGACTTGGCATCAAAGGGAAGGCCATTTCCACCTTCCCACAGTGACACTCCACCATCAATCAAATGGGGTGATGCCAGCGTGGAGTATGTTACGGAGTCTACTGGCATCTTTACCACCATGGTGACAAAGCCCACTTGAAGGGTGGAGCTGAAAGAGTCATCAACTCTGCCCCTTCTGCTGATGCCGTCATGTTGGCGATGGGTGTGAACCATGAGAAGTATGACTAGCTCAAGACTGTCAGTAACACCTCTTGCATCACCAACTGCTTAAGCCCCCCAACTCCCACCCCAACCTAGCCCCATCAAGAGATTTATGATCACAATTTACATCATCACCACAACTCAGAGAACCATAAATGTTTTAGGCTACAGGACTGCCTTAAGTATCATCCTTACATCTACTCGCACTGCTAAGAGTGTAGACATGCTCATCCCAGAGCTAAACGGGTAACACATTGGTTTGGCCGTCTGTGTTCCGTCCCGCAGCGTGTCCACTGTGGATATGCTGCCAAGTATGATGACATCGATAGTGAACACGTGAAGGGCACCCCGGGCTGAGGACAATGGTTCCACGATTCCACCTTTGATGCGGGATCTGCACCGCCTTAGCCCCTTTGTCAAGTTCACTTCCTTCATGGCCTCCAAGGAGTAAGAAGTCCTGAACCAGCCCAGCTGTGCCAGCAGGACAGAGAGGGAGACAGAGGCCTGCTGCTGCTGGAGTCCTTGTCCCAGCTCAGCCCAGCCCCCAACACTGAGCATCTCCCATTGCAGCTGGCCTTTGCTACTTTGTGGGTTCTTCTTTCTCCCATCTCTTATCCTTCTGGCCTTCACCACTATCACTAGTTAAGAAAGGTGAGAGAGAGAGAGAGAGAGAGAGAGAGAGACAGACAGACAGACAGACAGACAGACTTGAATCTAATTTTTCTTCTTGCTTCTTCTTTGAACACGACTACTAACAAACCACAACCAACATTGCCTCTTGGGGCCTTAGACTTTATATCCCTGTGAAAAGTTTCCATTATCCCAAATGCCACCCAAATTGCAGAAACTATCTGCAGCTGGCAAACCATACCTCTACTAGAGCACAAGGCAGATCAGTTGCTTCAAGGCAGCCCCATATATCCACACCTGGGATTAAAATGAAAACATCTTATATTTCTGCATTTTTAAAAAAGAACCCAAAATTCTATAATTCTCACTACACCTATTTCTATCATAGATCCCTAGAAGGAAGCCTCATTCTTTTGAATACCATCAATAAAGTTCACTGCAGCCACACATAAAAATGCTTAGAACTGTAACTATTCAACAAAAAACACAAATTCAAAGTTCCCAGCTTCCTGAACATGTTGGATGCCTTAAAAATAAAGGAGCTTCATTACAAAATTTGAAGCCTTTAAAAAAAAATTCTGCTACAAAATATGTCAAGATTATTCTAGTCATATTCATTTTGAAAACCACGTTTTTATAACATTAAAAATAGCAACATGTTGATAACTTTATTTTGCTAAGACACATAGAAGCAATATAACAGTTTACATATACTTAGTCCATGGTCTCTAACCACGTAACCACCAAAAGTTGCTCCGAGAAAGTCGGCCGCTGAGTCTCTGGAGCCCACGTCGCTGCCTCAGTTATCAGAAGTCTTGGCGGATGTTTTCCTTGTTTGCCTCCCCGTGCTGCTGTTTGATTTGATAGATCTCGTTCTCCAGCTGTACAATAGTCCGCTCAATCTCATAGTTCTTACTCACCAGCGACACCCAACTAGCAAAGAAAGTCAAAGGAAAATAAGAGAGAGAAGAGGGAAAAATGAGCGGATGTAAAATTTCTTGCAGAGTTTATTTTAAACATATATAGTTTCACTAAGGGCACTAACATTTTTAACTTTCCATTAAAAAACGTGAAGAACATTATGGGAAAGCAGGGGAAGGGTACACAGGAGCTCTCTGCGTTACTTCTTATAAGATAACCAATAATTGTTTCATGATAGTTACCTTAGGAAATAAGCAGAAACAAGAGAATCGGGACAGAAGAGACAGGAAAACAGCATAAGATTAAAAGAAGACAGGCAGAGGTTTAAACAATGGACAAAATCCTGGAATTGACAAACCACTACCACCAAACCCCATAACGTTAAGTCACTATTTCCTGTAACTAAATCTCCAGGACAAATGTAAAGAGCTTGGACAGAGCTGTGAAAGGCGCCGGCACGAACAACACTCAAGATGGAGAGCGTGGGAAGATGCTGGGGGCGCCGGAGAGACAGGGGAAACAGAAATATGTAAACAATCATCACTACACTATGAATTTAATCTTTTTTTTTTTTTTTAATAAAGAGACAGGGTGTTACTCTGTAGCCAAGGCTAGCGTTTAAGTCACAATCTTTCTTCTTTAGTTTCAACATGTGGGGACTAAGGCATTTATGGGCACACACAGCCCATACAGTTAGGGATTTCTATAAATCAATGTGTGCAGAAGGCTATGCATTAACAGGGGCAAACAAGCTAAGGCACAGATTAGGCAAAGAATGAATTTCCTTCTGGGGCTGCGATGCCAGCGCTGAGCAGTAACTCAGCCCTTGTCTGTGGTCAGTTACTCTGTCTGTATGCCTCTCCTTCCTCAGCACACAGCAGGCATGTGGATGGCCCTTCTGTGACTCTCACAGCAGCTCATGCACACATGAAATACTTAGACATGAGGGTGAGACAGGACAGAGTCACACACTCACTTTGACTCCATTTCTCTCAGCTTAGATCCAGCTGTAAGCTGCATGTTCTTTCGCTGCCAGTTTAAATCTTGAATATGCTTCCTGTAAAAAGTTATTTACACACTTCAATAATGCCTAACATGACAAAAATCAACAGAACAA
>CACVCL010033189.1:0-10181 GCA_902729485.2 Mus minutoides | reverse complement strand
ATATGTAGCAGAGGATGGCTTAGTTGGTCATCAATGGGAGGAGAGGCCCTTGGTCCTGTGAAGGCTCTATGCTCTGGTATAGGGGAATGTCAGGACCAGGAATGGGAGTGGGTGGGTTTGGGATCAGGGGGAGGGTGTAGGGGATAGGGGATTTTCAGAGGGGAAACTAGGAAAGGGGATAACATTTGAAATGTAAATTTAAAAATATCTAATAATAAAAAAAAAGCCACCAGAGAATGAGTGGAGATCCTATAGATGTGGACCAGGGTATAAATACTGCTTAGAGTCATTGGACTAGACAGGATCACTGGAGAATAAGCAGGGAGGGAGAGGAAAGTGGCCCGAGGACTTGGCCTTGGGGAAAGTCAGACTTTTAAAGGTTAAGAAGAAAAGTGGGGATCAGCAGAGAAGATTTAGAAGCTACAGCCTGTGATGGAGAGGGGAGAGCAGCAGAGTAATGGCTCCCTGAAGCCAGGAGAGGAAATCTTTCAAGGAGAACAGGATGGATGAAATCAGCTCTTCTATACTCTCCGTGAAATTTCAGGCCCAAATGCCGTGTCCCCTTTGCAGATAAGGAAACTGATAAATCAATGCTCTAAGGAGGATTTGTTTCTAAATGAGTACAAACCACAGTGGGGGGGGGGCACTTAGGGCTACACTCCAGTGCTCTGTGCCTTAAATAACACTGCCAGCCTTTGAGGATGGTTTCCAAAGAGAGGACAACAGTCCTGCAGAGCTCAGTGGTGCCATCCCTAGGCGGGTAGGAAAATGAAGTCAGCAGGAAGCTGTGAGCCAGCCAGAAGCAGCATCCTCCCGTGGCTCCTATGTGCTTTGTGTTGTGAAGTGAGTGTCTGTGTGAGGTGGCAAGAAGGCCTGCTTTGTATCCCTGTCCTGATTATTTTCAGTTGTAGACTACGGTCTCACATTGTAGGCTGAAATAAACTCTTTAAGTTGCTTTGGTTTAGATAGTTTCATCACAGAAACAGAAAGGAAACTAGAATTGTTTAGATTTGGTTTGAAAATGAATTTACTTAATCCTCCCTCTCCCCCCAAACCCCTCATGTGTAAATCTGATTGACATACTGGTGCTGTCAAAAGATGGGGGCTTCCACTGACCTTGTGATGAAGACCCCATTCCCCAGAATAGTCCCCAACCACCCACTTCCTTTGACATACAGGAGAACATTTTCTCATGGAGACCTTCTCCCATTACTTTGTCTATTATGGAGTTTCTTATTATATTTTCTCATACAGCCAAGCTTCTCTCCCTGGCAATTGTCTCTGTTTATAAATCATACATGGAACACTGAGATGACTCTTCATCTCTGTCCTCGCCATTAGGCTTGGAGTTTGTGTCCTTCCAACAATCTCATTTCAGCAGATGCCAGCTGAAAGAATGCAAGGCGGTGTGGGGAGCTGCTGCACATGGAGACCTGATACCCTCAGAGATCTGGCAATGGGACCCTCTGTGCCTGTAGTAGGGATTGTAATATGCAAACAGGGCTCGGGAACTCCGATTGAAACAAGAAAACCAAGACACAGAAGACAGCTCATTATTCACAATCCTACTTTTAAGTAGATGGAAAAGCCATAGTTTGTCATTTAGGTTTTTAAAATTTATTATTCTCTCATATAATATACATCCTGACTGCAGCCTCCCTGCTCTCCCTTCCTCCCAGACTCGAAACCTCCCCTCTCATCCACTGCTTCTCCATTTCATTTCAGAAAAGAGTTGTCATTTTATTTTTAAAAAATGATTTGTTTTATTATATGTGCATGAGTGTTCGGCCTGTGTGTCTGTATGTGCAATGTATGTGTGCTTGGTGCCAGGAGAGGGCAGAAGAGAGCATTAGCTCTCCTAGAACTGGAGTTATATATGGTTATTCACTTCCATGTGGGTGCCAGGAACTGAACCCAGGTCTTCTGCAATAGCAACAAGTTCTCACAGCCACTGAACCATCTCTCCAGCTGCACAATGTGTTGGGTTTTCTTTTTAAAGCCAGTCTTAGCATCTTTTATTTATTTCTCACATGTTTAGATGTGTTTCAATTTCTTTTTTCAGAAAGGATGTGTGGTGCTATACCTTCTAAGTCCTGGTATAGAGATGCTTTTCCACTGTGTTCTCTTGGATGCCTCTTAGGTTGTGTCTGCCTGGCATGTCTGGACTGTGCTGTGCATATGACTCTCCTGGGGAGTTTGTTAACTTTCTGATTGAGAAGCTCAGAGTGGAGCTAAGATTTTTCTAAGAGGCTCTTAGAATGCTGCTGCTGCTGCTGGTGGTGGTGGTGGTCCTCAGAACACAATTTGAGTCTCAAGAGTAAATTGGGGTGGTACAGTCTCTTTTATTTCCACCTCTTTTTTTTCAAAAATGCCTTTCAGGAATTTACCTTGCTGTCCTACCATGAGAACCTCATAGTTATACTGTTACACTGAAAAGTGTGATTGTAGAGTCAATCAAGATACACCAAGACTGTTATCTGCCTGCTAAAGCTAAGCAGAGTCAAGCTGACAGCCAGCTAGAAAGTTATGATGTCTGATGCCATCACTTGGGCTTCTGGGGTTAGCCATACGTAAAGATTTATCACAGAGTTCCTCTGCCAGTGGGTATCTTCTTCCAGTCTGGTCCATGCATGCTACAAATCCCAGTAGTGAACTGCTAAGAGGCAGTTTCCAAGATGATGGGCATGCCTCTAATGCTGGCTGAGAACTGCAAAGTTTCTTAGACAATAAAGAGGGAAGTGACTAAGTTTGCCTGTAGAAGCAGACCTCTGCAGGTGGGTACTGCACATGCCTATGGGCTGTGGAAGGTTCCTCAATGCAGCATAGAAGAAGAAAGATAAAAATCAAGGCACTTAGCATCTCCCTTTCCTTATCTTTGCTTATGCTTCATGCCTCTTAGTTCCTCTTTTCCAGTTCTCAAAATGTTTCATAGGTTTCTTTGTAAACTGTAATCACCCCACTGTGCTGTGGGATATCAGAACACATTCTTTTTGCAGACTTCATTCTCCTTCTCCACCCCCTCTTTGTGACATTTAGTAATCCCTATTCTATTTCCTCCATTACAAGGTCAACTTTTTTATTTCAACCTATGAAAGAGAACACACAAGAGGACATTCTGTCCCTGACTTATTTCAGTGAATATCCTCCAGATCTGTTTATTTTGCCACAGAAAGAGAGTATCTGATTATTTTTACAGATGAACAATATCCCATTGTGTATATATATCACATATTCTTACCCACTTATCCACTAATGGACATCTTGGTTGGCACCGTATCTTAGCTGTTTGAAATAATGTGATGATGTAGGATTATCAGGTGTCTGGTTGATGAGTGGATTTAGTTTCCATTGGATATATGCCAAGAAGTGAGATAGTTGGATTCTATGGTGGATTTGTTGTCAGTATTTTAGGCATCTCTGTATTTTTTGTGCTCCTATGTTGGGAATTGATTCAAAGTTTTTATTAAAACTGAAACTTTAGAAAGAGGTCAGTAGGTTGGATTTTTCTCTTCTTTTTTTTTCAAATTGTTATTGTTGTTGAGCTGTGAAATATTGATAAAGGACAAGCCTTCATCCACTCAGAAGCAGGAAAGGAATATTGCATCTGTGAGGTCTGCCATCTTAGCTGTCTAAGAGAAGCAGTGAGATCACTATATATCCTGACAAGCTCAAGACTGAGTTCATTCAAGGCAAGCTAAGAGGTTGAAGAATTGCATCAATGATCTCCTAATGCATAAGGATTGTTTTACAGAGATGGGGAATATATCTCAGTAGTAGAGTGCTTGTCTAGCCTAAATGAAGCCCTGGGATCAATTCCCAGTATCACAAAAAAATACTTATCCTACCACTAATGGAGGAGATGATGCATACTTATTATCATTTAGTGTTTGTGGGCTGAAATTTCAGCACAGCATTGACGAATACCTCTGACCAAGAACATTTCATATAGCTACAGTCAAGGCTAGAGCTGTGGGCTGTCTGAAAACCTAATTTGGGTAGAGTGAGCATTTGTATCCTAGCTCTCTTATACCTATTGACAGATGGAAAACTTTGCCACATGGGCCTCTTCACTGGCGGGGCCTCGTAGTGTGGTATCTGGCTTCCTCCAAGGTTGAGGACTGAGAAGAGAGGAAGAGAGAAAATACTCAAGGCACGGTGCTGTGTATTTACACCCAACCTGTCAGAAACCAGTCTCCATGCTCGGGCCATGCAAGAAGGAAGATGCCAGTAAGCAGGTGGTGATTGTTGGAGACATCTTAGCATCTGGTTAGCATAGGAATTTATTAGGCAATACAGTTGTCACATTTGAAGTGACACCAGCCCTTCCTCCAAAGCCTTCTGCTTCATTTCCTGGTTCATTTCCTGGTTCATTTCCTGGTTCAGAGGTCAAAGCTTCCCAACACCTGGGCTCAGAAGGTATATTCCTTCTGCTTCATTAGTTGGTGATGGTTGAGGCATCAGTCGGGAGGAAATCGTCAAAGCTTAGTCCCTAGGCTGCATGAGAAAAGGATGCTGGTGAACATGAAACAGTGTGGGTGGGATCCAGCAAAGTACACAGCAGTTAGAGGAGTGAGTGTTGCTTGAACAATGTCAGAAACCAGGGAGACTCACAGTAACTAGGATTTTACAACACCGTGCCAAGAAAGAAGCCTCAAACCTGGGAAGAAGGGCCATGTTTTTTTCAACCCCCGCCCCTAGAATTTCTAGGCCCATGTTGTCTAGCAAAGGGGAATTATTGACTAAGCAAGTATTGTCTAGAAGTCCTTTGTCCATACTCAGATGCAGAAGATGGTGTCTAAGTCAAGAGAAAACAGGAAGTCAAATGAGGAGGACCTGTCTCACTGTAGGCAGGAGAACTTTCTGTTTGCTGAAGGGCCAACATGGAACACTGAAGTCACTTCTCCTCTCTCACTTTCCACTCTTGTCTTTTCTCTATCATTGTGATATTTGGTTTCAGAAATGACATCTAGCATTAGCCTCCAGGTGCATGAGCCAGGAGACCCACGTGTGAGCTTGAGTCAGACGGATGTATATTTTCCAGTCTCAGTGGACCTGCCTGTGAATACAGGACATGGCTAAGATGCTGAGCTGACTTCCTTTGTAAAGCTATGTGGGTGTTATGGTTATATTGCAGATGGTAGCATCCTGTTTGCTGGGAACATTTTGTAGAAATGAATACAAAGGAAGAAGGGCATTTAAGTATGAGATCATTGGGCAGAATAGAGTAGANTTTTTTTTTTTTTTTTTTGGATGAATGATTGATGTGAGATGGCCTGGTCCACTGGGGCCATTCCTAGGCAGGTGGTTCTGGGTGATGTAAGAAAGTAGGCTGTAGCCTAACAGGGAGTTGATAGGCCATATAGTTAATACCTGGCCTGGGGGGAGGCAACTGCTCAGAGAAGAGGAAGGAGATGGGGGAGGGATTGTGGGAGGAGGTGGCCAGGAAAGGGGCAGTGAGTAGGATGTAAAGTGAATAAGAAAAAAAAAAGTAGGCTGAGCAGACCATAGGAAACAGTGGTGATATTTCTTCACTTCCTGCTTTTAGGTTCCTGCTTGGGTTCCTGCCTTACCTTCCTTCAATAATGACAGCTCTTGGGAGGCAGAGGTAGGTAGATATCTGTGGGATCAACGGCAACCTGGGCTAGAGAGCTAGTTCCAGGACAGCCAAGGATACACAAAGTAACCCCCTGTCTCAGAAAGAAAAAAAGGGGGCCAGTAAGCCAAATAAGCCCTTTACTCCCCAAGCTTCTTTTTTGTCAGTATTTTATTATAGCAATTACAAACCCAACTAAGAGAATATGGGCATTTTGCCTGAATATATGTCAGGATACTACATGCATGCCTCATGCCATGAAGCCAGAAGAGGGTGTTGGATCCCCTGGTGGTGGAGTCACAGGATGTGCACTGTCTGACAAAGAGGCGAGGAGCTGAACTTAGGTGGTCTGAAAGAAAAAGACATTCAAACACTGAGCCATCTCTTCAACCCCAAGAAGAAAACAATCTTGAAATTGATCTGTTTCTAGAAAGGAGGACAAGAGGGAACTTGTTCGATCTTCTACCCTCAAGTTGAAGATATATTTCTATTGGGAATTCAGTTTAATATCCATTGAAGCCTTTTGATCTGCAGGTTTAGGTCTTTGGTTTAAGGATATTTCTTTTTCATTAAATTACTTGGTCTGTTTCTTGCAACTCACTCTCCCCCATCAGGCACATCATTGATACGTATTTTGGACCTTTGTGAACTATCTGTTTGCAACATCATTTCTCTTATGATGTTACTTCTCTGTCTCCCCTTATTTTGGGTGGGTTCATCAAAACCCTCCTCCACAGTGCTGATGTGATTTTCTTTCTCCCTGTGGCTGTTGATTCTTTTCTTTTCTCTTCTCATGCATTTAAAACAGTTCTTTTCAAGTGTTTAATAGTAACACTCTCCGCTAATTTCATCTAGTTCCCTTTCTGTAACTCCTTCTCAGCAGCTGCCTTTTGATCTCACTGTGTTGTCTTTTGTTCTAATATTGTTGACAATACGAGATGAATGTCTACAATTTATGTCTGTTTCCTGCAGCAAACCTTTTGAGAAAGAACACACTTCCATTGCTCCTCCAGATCGCCCTCTCCATCTGTGTTTAGAATCCCTTCTTGGGCTCCATATTATTTTGCTTCTGAGTTTTTCTGACAACAATGAAATATCTTTCTGTGTCTGGAATTTTCAAGATGGATGGGTGGAGTCTTCTGAGATCAGTTCAAAGGCATTTTTTTAAAGCTTGGAGGTTGCCTGAGGATAGAGAAATCTGTGACTGGATGGTATGTTTCCTGAGGCAAGGCTATAGACTGGGGACACTCACCTTCATTGTCAAATATCCTCCCTACCTTTTGGCATAGCACATTGGGAAGACTCACTGTGATGGCTAATCTTAACTGTCAATATGATGGGATTTGGAGTAACTATGGAGACAAGCCTCTGGGTATGTTTGTGAGGGAGCTCCTAGACTGGGTTGAGTTTGGAAGAACCATGCTAAGTGTGTATCTATGGTACCATCCAGACCCATGCTAAGTGTGTATCTATGATACCCTCCAGGGGTTGGGGTCCTGGGCTGTAGGAAAAGGAGAAAATGAACTGGAAGAACATCAATTATTCTCTGTTTCCTCACTGCAGATGGAGCCTGACTAGCTGCTTCAAGCCCCAGTGCACACGATGGTCTGTACCCTCAGAGTGTGAGCCCAAATAAACCTTCCTTCCTCAATTCCCCTTTGTTAAAAACTGCCATGCGGCTTCAGGAATCAAGTTTATGTTGCTAGGCTTGACCCTGTGGCTAGATCTCCTTACCAACAGAACAAGCCATCTCCCTGGGCCCCTTAAGTTGCTTTAGACACAATAGTGAGAAAAGCAATTAACATTGCCCTATTATGTGAAATAGTCGGTGATGTTTGTAGTACTCCACACCACCTCATTTGCTATTCAGAGCTGCATTCTATACAATGATCTATCCATGTGGTTGCCCTTGGACTTCTAATTGTCCCTTCTGGTATCTCTGCTTCTCAAGAAGAAACTCCCCATTACAGCTGCAATATTTATCACACAAGACTTCTTAGTATCCCCCGAATCAATCTCTGTTTGTTACGGGTGAACTTACATAACCAGCCTCTCACATGAGCCATCATGTTTGTTCCTATGCTCAGAGAACACCAACATATATTGTCATCCTTCCAAAGCTTTCTCCTCTTTGAGCATCTCACCTAGTGCTCCTTTTACTGCAAGTACTTGTAATGTTTCCAGCTGGAGTCACATCTAGTGTCCCTTCTACCCAACTGCATTTTACATCTGGTAAGTTGCGTTTTAATTGCTTCTTCTATCTCCCAAGTTTGCATGGATGGTCTGAGTTGTCAAGGCTGTGCTTTAATCATCTTTATTTTCCCACTTTGTTCTTGGCATCTAACAGACAGTTCAGCTAATGCGTGTGAACTAACTGAGTGAAGAGGCTTAATATGCCAGCAAACAGGGTCTTCAATCTAAAAGCATTTGCTTTTTTTTTTTTTGGTTTGAGAGAGAAATGGGTCATTCAGATGGGAACTCAATTGTGACTGGATGTTAAAGGTGCAGTTCTCCTGGCTTTGTGTCTTACCTCTGACAAGTCTCCTACCTTGTATAAGCACAGAACAGCCCAGAGCTCCAAACACATTGTCTTTGCTGCTTAACAGGTACAAGTATTTTTCAACCATGCCCAACTCTTCAAAAGCAATCTCTGTTAACTGCTAATTGGGAGACACTTTTAACTTTAAAGAAGACAACGCACTTCATCCTGTTTTGGCTGTTTGGAATCACACTACCTCTGCAGCAAGGTGCCCGTGTCTGTCCTGACACAAAGTGTGGAGCGTAAGATGTCAATCCCTGCTTGGCTCCTGTTATTTTCAGTATTTCAGCCAAATGTCAATGAGACAAGAAGATGTCCTCTCTTAAGGACACCTTGCCTAATGGTTCTGGAGGGGAGGTTGAGATTGGGCAAGGTGAGAACTACATTCTGGGTTTCCTAGAACCTATCAGCAGACAGAGCTGCATGCTACGATTCCTTTAGATGCAACAAGTCGGTACGCTCTTTTGTGGTATAACCTGTGGGTTCTTGACTTTCTGTTTTGAGTTTTAAGGTGGTATAATCATCAGAAGAAATTGGGGCACCTAATTGTGGTGTATAATTTCAACTCAAATTGCTATAGTGCATGGTTCTGCTGCCTCTTCACTCTATCTGCAGTAATTCATAGCATCGTAACCCTTGGCTCATGTCAGCAGAGGGACCTGCTTTCCCTCTATGCAGTTTCTCCACTAACCAGCGAGTGGTAACCGTAGAAGCTTCTGTTTTCCATAACTCACGGGAAGGTCTTTAGAGAGGCTCTTGCTTTAACATAGGGTTTCTACTCTTTGTTTACACACCAGGATTGGATATAGTGCTGCCCAGAAAGCAAAGGAAAACAGTCATTTGGATTACTTTAAACCATTTCAGGAATAATTTGAGGCATCTCAAATTGGAAGAGGAAGTTGTCATTGAGATTGTTATCTCCCCAACACCCCCCTACACATACACACCCCTACACACACACACACACACACACACACACACGGGGAAGGGAAGGAATTTATTTCCATTTTCCCTGACAGCATATTAGAAGTTGTGCCACATTCATAGTCTCTAAATTGCATTGTGGACACTTGTTTGATAAATAGGACAGAGTCATGTCTCCACAGGACTATAAAATGTGTTTTACAAACACGTTGAAGCAAGCAGGTTGTCCACTGGGGCCTGGAAATCTTTCTGCCATGAGAGACTCTCATAGGTGTGATAATTATAATGTGATTTACTCTCTTTTTATGCTGGTGGTTTTATTCACTGCCCAACACATTATGCAGAGGTTGGAGGAAGCAATAAGATCTTTCAAAGCTCAGGGAGAACTAGATAAAGGTGATTAGTGTTGGAGTTTGAATAGGGAATCTCCCTACAGGCTCATGATTTAAGTACTTGGCTCTCAGCAAGGCCCTGAGATTTGGGGAGGTTCTGGAAATTGGGCAGTGGAGGCTTTCTGGAGGAGGTGGGCCACTGGTGGCCATCTCACAGGGCCACACCCTCCCTGCTCTCTTCTGGTTTTGTATTATGCTTCTTGCTCCACAGTGTTACAAACAGCCTCTTTCACCACCGTGAGTGGAAACACTCAATTACCTCCTCACCACAATGGACTGAGATCCTCTGAACCATGAGCCAAATGGGTCTCTTAAGCCGCCTCTGTCACGTTTTGTCATCATAGTGACACAAAAGTAGCTAATACAGTGAAGAAGCCTAAGAGCAAGACTGTAGAAAAAGACAGACATCAGGGATTTTGATATAGTCTGGAGGAACCTTCGATTCTAGTTTCTAGGTATTAAGATGGATAGAATGAGCGTGGTTATACATTTAAAATAATATTTTAATTTAATAATCTTTATTAATATGTATATACTTATACAATATATTTTTATTATATCCACCCTTCACTCACCCCTCCAATTCTCTGTGGGTCCCCACATCTCCTTCGCAGCTTCATGTATTATCCCTACAAGTATTGGTATGGGATATCTTCTGGAAGTTAGGCAACCTACCAGTGGTCACATACCCAAAGTGACACTACTCTTTCTCCTCCAGTAGCCACCAAGAGTC
>CACVCL010033186.1:0-10187 GCA_902729485.2 Mus minutoides | reverse complement strand
TATTGGCCGTGTGTAATGAGTTGATAATTGTTCCCAATTACTTTGCTATCTGGGAGCCCTGTTGGAGTTATTTCTGCTGCTCTAGAGACCTGGTGTGTGCTGTGAGTTCTTCTGGTGACTGTCACTCTGCCTCTGTCTCTTCTTACAAAAGCAACTAGGTAAAGACATGAAGGGATAGCTCATCTGGTGGCAATGCCCCCATGCCTAATGACCTAAGGTGGACCCCAGAAACCACGAGGTGAAAGGAGAAAACAGACACCCACAAGTTAGCTTCTTACCTCCTCAAAGGGGCCACGGCACATGCAAGTGTGATTGTGTGTGTGTGTATGTGTGTAGATAAACAAACAAACAAACAAATGTTATAATTTTGTTTTGTTTTGTTTTTGTTTTGTTTTTTTCGAGACAGGGTTTCTCTGTATAGCCCTGGCTGTCCTGGAACTCACTTTGTAGACCAGGCTGGCCTCGAACTCAGAAATTCGCCTGCCTCTGCCTCCTGAGTGCTGGGATTAAAGGCGTGCGCCACCACGCCCGGCCCCAAATGTTATAATTTTTAAAGGTACCAGGCAGCAGGGGATCCAAACCCTGCAATAGAGCTCCAGAAGGATGTCTCCAATTTCTCCATGCACCTCACAAAGTCGCTTCTGGAACAAAAGGGGGAGCCATACCGCAGATTTCCAGCACCTCCACTCTGCAGGTGCACCCACACCTCTGCCAACCCCACAAGTGTTCTATTTGTTTCCTTTGTGAGTAAGTAGAAGATTGAGCACAAAACCCAAGCGTCTGCTGGAGCGCTCACCTCACTCAGGCTCCCAAATGAAGTTACCTCCACTGTCTTCAGACTCACTCGATGTTTCTATGGCTGACCTGGACAGCACCCCTCAGACTGTGTGTTTCTATGGCTGACCTGGACTCCGACCCAGGTATGGTTCCACTTGGCTTTCATAGGAAAAAGATCTTTAACATTACTCACTCTGAATCTTGTGTTATCCCTCACTGTGAACGAAGCCTATACATCTCTCATCCCCAACCTTTACTTGATTAGGCTAGTTAAAGCATACACTCCAAATAATTTTATATTGAGATGTAATTCCCCAGACATTGAGGAAAGGAATGTTCAGAAACATTGAAGATTTGGTCAAAGGTCAGTAGCCAATAAATGTTAGAGTCCTAACTTGAATTTAGATTTTTCTTTCCATATTTTGTTTCTATTTCTTGTCTTTTTAAAAATATATATTCAGGGGGAAAAGTGTGTGTCCTAGGTAAGGAGGGTTAGATGGGCTCTACTGATTCTCTGCTCAGACACCCACAGGTCCCACAATTATGCACCAACTTTTCTGTAAACTGAGGCAACAGGGGAGAGCGTGGGTGCCTAAGCCACCATCACATCACAGTTGGCCTAGAAGCTTCACTCTCCAATACCAAGGACAGGAGTCTCCGATCCCGAGGCAATCTCAGGACCTCAGAGCTCAAAGTCCTACGGTGGGGTCTTCAGAACCAGAAACAAAACAAGAATGAACCCAGTGTGGTCATATGATGACCTCAGCGACTGGGATATCGAGTCACTGAGGCTGGGAAAGGGAGTGGGTTCTAAGTCCCTGGAGAAGGACGGCGGTGTAGGGATGAGCAGCTGAGAATGGGAGTGTGACTCTCTTAGGGGACCGCCTGTGGAGTTAGGCAGGTTGTCCTGTGTGGACTCCAGAAGTCAGCACACCCATGCTAGCCTACTCCTGAACAGCTGTGGGTGGGTACCTGCCATCACCGCCCGATTGGAAGTCCCAGGGACTAAGCGAATATAGATAGTTCAGTGGATTCCATTCCTGACTAGTCCACAGGGACAGTATATCTGGAGCATCCTTGGCTTTTTGTGAGGTGGCCATTCCTCACTCTCAATGAGGAAGATGAAGAGCAAATAAAGAACTTTGAGATCTCCTCAGAACTAGGGCTGGCTCGACTTTGTCCAATTTGGATTCCTTTCCTTCTAAGCAGGTAGACGCTGCCCAACCCCACTGAGAGTTGTTATTGTTGTTATTATTGATGTATAATGTTTAAGGCTATTCTGTCGTTGGACCTCTGTTTCCTGAACTAGCCTAGGCCAGGACATAAAGTAGTGCTGGCCACCAGGGGACCAAGCCCAATGGCAAGCTGACCACTCAGGAGTGAGGCCGACCCTCAGCGAACCTGGAAGGGAAGTCTGCTCGCCTTTATAAAAGGCCTGCTCATCGAAAGGCCCCTTCCTGACTCCTCCATTCTTCTCTGAGGGATGCAGGGGAAAGAAATGAGCCTTTCAACAGCCTTGAGAGAATTTACAGAGGCTATATGCTTCTATTTCTTAGGGCAAAACAGCTATTGTCTGGGAAATCATGTGTAGATTTGTGTTAATGTTTATGATCATAACGTATGAGCACTCTGTTCCTTCCATCTGCTCTCCACGAGAGGCAAGCTTCCTTACACACTGGTCGGAACACCTTCCCGACCACATGGGGCTCTTCATGTAGGAATACCATGGCAGAGGCCCCATGGGTAGCGAGGCAGGGGCCCAGGGTATACACGGAAGATTTTTGAACAGGAGTCGGGACCTTAGTGCCTGAGGTTCTCTCTTAGGGTGTGGCAGGATCATTACCAGTCTGGGCTTCTGACATGGCTGTTGGGGAAGCACTGGGTTGTTTCCATGGAGAACAAAGAGGGAGGTGGGTGAGCTTTCCCCTTCTTGAAGGCAGAAGACAAAAGGAGGCAAGCCTAGGCATTGGTTATATCTGACCTCTAGCCTGGATTTTAGTGGCAAGGCAGACAGGAGGAGAATTTTATATATGTTGGAGAGAGAGCAAGAAGGAGAGTGTGAGAGCCACATGCATACACACCCACACATGCACTTACACATGTATGCACTCACACACACATAAACTAACATACACATACACTCATATACGCATACACCACACACATGCACTCATGTGCATGGACTCACACATACATGTACTCACACACACATGCACTCACACATGCATGCACTCACATATGTGCACACACACAATCACATACACATGTAATCACACACATGCACTCACACACACATGCACTCACACACATACACTCACACATGCATGCACTTACACATGCACTTACACATGCACTCACACACACTCACATGCACTCACACACAAACACACATGCATGCACTTACACACACACACTCACACACACATTCACATACACTTATACACACACATGCATGCAATCATGTGCATGCACTTACACACACACACATACACACACACACACACACACACACACATACACACTCAGACACATACACTCACACATGCATGCACTGCTTTTGAGATTGTCATGCTCCCCAGAAGAGAGCAGAAGGTGCTAGAGTCAGGCTGGGTGCTGGCTGAGGCTGGGCTAGGCTGACCTAACCAATGGGAAGAGAGGGCTGTGCAGCTCCTCTGGGTCCAATATCTCCCCCCACCCAAAAAATGCCCTGCAAGTCAGGTGATGGCTATGAGCCTGCCCAGTGTGTTAATTTTTACTAAACAGCCAGAGTGGACACAGGGACTGAACTTCCAAAAGAAAGGTCCCCACACGTGTCAGCATGTGGAGGGCAGTTTTATTTCCAGGCAGTAGATTAGGGCCAGATGGAAGAATGGCCAAGAAATTGTGCAGAGGATGCAAAAGGTGATTTTCCCTTCTCCTCCTCCTCCTCTTCCTCCTCCTCCTCCTCTTCCTTCTCCTCCTCCTCCTCCTCCTCCTCTTCCTCCTCCATAAATTTCTATTTAAAACCTTCAAAAGCCACTGGGGTTTGTCCAGTCCAAACCAGACAGAATCCTGCTTAAGAGAGTGACATTCAGTCAGGCTGTGGTGGTCCATACCTGTGATCCCAGAACTTGGGAGGCGGAGGCACAAAGATCATGAGTTTAAGGTCATTCTTGGCTACATAACAAGTTCAAGACCAGCCTGAACTACACGAGACTCTGTCTCAAGGTAAATAAATTAGATAAAATACATACAACCACGGTCAAGTTTTATTTAATCAAACAATTACACACGAGCTCACAATAGTTTCCCCCACTGCACCTTTATTGTTTGTTTAGTCCACTGTGCAGAATTACAGTTTGTCCAGAATCACACAGCCTGGTAGGCAGCACTCACCCCTGGAACCTCCTACCTTCCTAACCAGCCTCTCTCCTGTCTTTTATTTGTGTCAAATTCTGCCAGTGTCCAAGGAGTTCTAAGGTTGTTTCCTGTTATGGTGTGTGTGTGTGTGTGTGTGTGTGTGTGTGCTGGGTTGACCCTCAGCAAAGCGACAGGCTTTCCAGCCACAGTCACCTTCCTCATCAGCATCCCACAACAGCATCCAGGTCCTCACTGGGATAAGGAATTGGGCAGGTGAGGCTAAAGTCTGACTCCACTGTGTGCCAGGAAACCTCAGGGAAGATTCCTGGTCTGAGCTGTCCTTTCTTCTTCCTTCATCCACACAGGTGAGAGAGAGAGAGAGAGAGAGAGAGAGAGAGAGAGAGAGAGAGAGAGACTCTCCCTCTCAGGAGCAACTAAGAGAGCCTGGCTACTTGTGTACAAAGTATCCATCCTTCTGGTGGGGAAGAGGAGACATCTCTGGGCAGAGCCAGGTGCTCATGGGTATTTGATTTATAAAAGAGACTGATCCCTTAGTGAAGCCCAAGAAATGACTCCTTCATGGTGCCATTTAAGGAAGGGAGCAACAGAGACTCCCCCACCCCACCCCCTAGTGTAGTCTGAATTCAAAGGGGCCGGCTGCTGCCACTTCTGCCCTTGGCGGAATGAGCACTGACCCTCTCCTGAAGGCTGTATACTGCAGCCAGGTTGAGGCTCTCTGTTAGGGAGCCAGAGAGCAGGGCACATTTGTATTTATTCAACCATCCCCTCAGAGAAAAAAAGCCTTGTGTGGGTGGAAAAACAGCTTTAAAATGTGCAGGGCTCCTTAACAGAGACCATTACGTCCCCTCCCAATGCCCTTGAAGGGTCACTCGTTCCAGCAGTGTTTTTACAGCAGGAACTGTGTGTGCACTCTCACAGTGGGGAGGTCTCACTTCCCTCACATCCCACTGACTTCTGAAGAGACCCCACACCCCAGGCATCTCACCAAGGAAGGGATGGCTGGTGCACTGAACATTGAGCTCGCCCCGTTCCCATCTCTCATGGTAATAAATAAATAAATAAATAAATAAATAAATAAATATCAGAATCTGATAATCGAATGGTGACAGGAGCAAATGAGCAATACTGCACTTGAGCTGGTGACTGTTCTGTCCCAAGGGTGACCCGCAGGCAGGGCTGCTCATCTTCCTCCTTGGTAGTCCCTTTAAAAACTGGAGACGCTGGCCTGCCACGCAGCCCTTGTTCATGCATAATTCTCAGTAAAGACAGGGTGCGTCTAAGGTCTGCATGCCCACAGTCATTTTATATCTCTGACAGAACAACGAAAAGCCACTCGACGATCTTGAAGCACACACCAGCCAAGACCACAGCTGGTATTATGGGAAAATGTCCTCTAGACAAGAGATGAAGAGGAAGGAAGAGGGGAGATAGGGTTGAGGGGGGAGGGAGGATAGGGGAATTAAGAGATGGAAGGGAGAGACGGGAAAAGAGAGAGGAGAGAAGGGAGGGGCAGGGATGGGAAGGAAGAAGGTCCTGAGGGCAAGGCTTGAGAGGAGCTGAGACAACCGGATGACTACAGACAAAGACGTCTTGCAGCTGATGGAGCAAAAGCGATTAAAACCAAGAAGAGCTATGGGGTCCAGAAGTGCTTCTCCAAAATATTTGGTTCATGCTAAAAAATAGAGCACATTTATTAAAAATATAGATTTATAAACCTTGGTATGAACAGATACACACATCAAGCCAATGAAAAAGGAAAAATAAGTTATCTCCCATATCAAACAGCTGGAAACACTGGATGAATGCAACGCCTGTCAAGAACCGAACCGCACCTAGAGCTTATTTATTCTGCCGGCCCCGGGAGGAGGGCAGCGGAGCTGCGACCACCCCACGCATCCTCTTTCCAGTGTGAGATGTGGTCAGCACTCCAGGGTGAAGCACTTCCTCACCCTCGTGCTCACCTCAGGTGCAGAAGGCTGGCCTTTCCAGCATCCCGCTGGGTCCCCTGTGGGAGGAGAGTTCCTTCTGGCCTGAATGAGTTCTGCTGGATTCATTGTGCTTCAGAGTGTCTGCTCCTCACAGCAGGACGGGTTCATCTGGTGAACCCGTTAGAAAGTTCGAAGGTGCATTGATGGAGCAGTGTGTGGTCTTTAAACCTGCTGGCCCCCCGCAGTGTGTGGTCTCCGATACACGGACGCACAGGACCCTTGTCTCGTGGCCATCCTGAGGCCGCTGAGGCTGTGTGGGGCCTTTCATAGAGTGGTGTATATGTATACAAAGATGATGACGATCAGGTTCAGGATGGTCCCAATGATGCCCAGCATGGCCAACACGCTCTCCTCTTTGCTCTCTTTCTCTTGGCCTCCCCGGTCTTCATCGTTGCCACCCGTGATTACCATCTTGGTTGCAAATGTCTTTATCTTCCTCTCCAGGCTAACCTGTAGTGAAGAGAGACAAAGCAAAAGATGATCATTTCCCAGCATCCTCGCTGAGACCAGGGTGGAAGGTGGGGTGACTACAGGCTTTAGGACTACATCATGGGTGGAAGTGACATCCACAGCGTCTAATACAATCATGGGAAACATCCCTCTTGGTCACTGAGAGATGGCAGAACATGGGGACCGGGGAGATGGCTCAGCCAGTCAAGTGCTTGGATTGCAAGCTCAAGGACCTGAGGTGGATGGACAGCACCCACGAAGCATGCACACGTGGTGGAACCCCAGTGTTGGGGACTGTACTGGCTGGTTTTGTGTGTCAACTGTGATACAAGCTGGAGCCATCACAGAGAAAGGAGCCTCCCTTGAGGAAATGTCTCCATGAGATCCAGCTGTAAGGCATTTTCTCAATTAGTGATCAAGGGTGGGAGGGTCCATTGTGGGTGGTGCCATCCCTGGGTTGGTAGTCCTGGGTTCTGTAAGAAAGCAAGCTGAGCAAGCCAGGGGAAGCAAGCCAGAAAGCAGCATCCTCTCATGGCCTCTGCATCAGCTCCTGCTTTCTGACCTGCTTGAGTTCCTGTCCTGACTTCCTTTGGTGATGAACAGCAGTGTGGAAGTGTAAGCTGAATAAACCTTTTCCTCCCCAACTTGCTTCTTGGTCATGATGTTTTGGGCAGGAATACAAACCCTGACTAAGACAGGGAGGTAGACACAGGAGGATCCCTGGCCAGTCAGTCTCGTCTAATTGGTTAGCTTCAGGAAAATAAGAGATACAGTCTCAAGGGAGGTGGAAAACCTTCCTAGGGATGACAGCCTGAGGGTGGCTGACCTTTGGCCTCAATGTATGCGCACACATATGCATGTGCACACATGCATACACACATAGATATGCACACACAGATGTAACTTGTGTGTGATCCTCACATATAAGTTAAGGATTCCAGGGGTGAGATATTAATAACAAAGACAATTCACCCTGACGTCAGGCCTTGGGCCACCCACTCGGTGTAGCTTGCTCTCTCCTTTCCTGGGAAGCAGGAACAGGTGTCTGGCTATTGCAGTCACAGTAAAACTAGTAGGTCACACCCAGTAGTGAGTCCTCCTCTGTGCTTAGGAAGGCACAGGGGGTATCCCAGTTACATGTGTTTTGAAGGTAGGCACAGGAATAGGCAGGCCTGAGGGAAGGTGATTCTGATCCCAGAGAAGCTGTAAGAAATCCCTGTGAGGTGTTAAGGAGGTGCCCCCACAAGAGACTCCCATGGTTGCTGGCAGGAATACATGTTGGCACAAGTGCTCTGGAAGATCGCTTGACACTAGTTAGTCAAGCCAAGAGACACAGTGTACAGCTGAGCACCTGCTCTCCCAGCTGTGCACCTTGGGGGAGGCAAGCCTGCGTACGTGGAGACTGAGGCCACTTCACTTCTCCAGATGCAGAAGCAGCTGTCCCAGAAAAGGGCCAGAGGCTGCCCAGGTGTACGTCAGTGCCTGTGTGATACCAGAGCCACATGGCTGGGATAGTGCATGACAGTGAGGTGGCCGAGATGAGCATAAAGCAAGCCCAGACACTGGAGGGAGAGAGCACCTCACAGTAGCCGATGTTTAGCCTGCCGCTTTCTGTGAAGGCTTCAAACAGCACACTGTCGGGCCTTGTGTGTTTTGAGTTCTGTTCTAAGCAAGGAGTGATGGCTGTGAAATTCATGGGTGTGCCTTCCTCAAGCCATAGCAGTAAGGAATACCCTGAGGACACAGCGGCCTCTAGACATACTGATCATCTTCTGCAAGGGCTGGGTAGTGACACTGGGGGTTTGCCATTATCACTGTGACCGACAGGTGTATATTTCTGCCATTCTTCTGTAGGCCTTGTGTATTTTTAATGGACAAGACTAATGTTTATACACTAAGCTAGTTAGCTCAGTCACCCAGATGTAGGGTCAGAAATTGAAGCCTCTACCCCAATTATACTTAAAATATGGTGACCCATGGGGACTTAATGGGATGAGATCCAGGGACAGACCAGACTAGACTTCCTCCATGAGGAAACTGCATCTTTTCAGCAAAAGTCTTTCTGATACTTAGGGGTAGCATGGATAATAATAATACGTGTGCTGGTTGGTTTTGTCACCTTGACCCAAACATAGACATACCTGGGAAGAGAAACCTGGACTGAGAAGATGCTCCCACCCAGTGGTCTGCAGGCAAATCTAAGGATCGTTTTCTTGATTAGTGACTGATGTAGGAGAGGTGGTGCTACCCCTGGGCAGTTGACGCTGAGCTGTATAAGCAAGCTGTGGAGAACAAGCCACTGAGCAGTGTTTTCCCAGGGCCTCTGCTTCAGTCGCTGCCTCCAGGTTCCTGCCTCACCTTTCTGCAATGGCAGACCATCCGATGAAAGATGAAACAGGCCCTTTACTCCCCAAGTTGCTTTTGATATTGTATTTATCACAGCAATGGGAATCTAACTAGGACAAGTCTTGTAGATGGACACATGTATGTTGCTATGTGTACAGAAGTGCACACACACACCACACACACACACACACATGCTCACTCACTGGTTCTGTTTCTATGGAGAATCCTAAGGTCAAATGATGTTCCAGGAAGTACATCCCGGGAGGATCACCTGGAAATCCAGGTGGCAGGAGTGAGGATCACCTGGAAATCCAGGTGGCAGGAGTGAGGATCACCTGGAAACCCAGGTGGCAGGAGTGAGGATCACCTGGAAATCCAGGTGGCAGGAGTGAGGATCACCTGGAAACCCAGGTGGCAGGAGTGAGGATCACCTGGAAATCCAGGTGGCAGGAGTGAGGATCACCTGGAAATCCAGGTGGCAGGAGTGAGGATCACCTGGAAATCCAGGTGGCAGGAGTGAGGATCAACCACAAATGTCTTTCCACCTCTTCCATTGTGCATGTGATCCCCTGAATAGCCTGGGCCACACCTCACAGAGCAGTTCGCTGTACTGAATACAGTATGCTGCCTTGGTGAAGGACAGAGCCCATTAGTGAGGCCTGCAGAGACTGACACTGCGTGGATGTGTGCAGAAGTGAATGAATGATGTATTCTGAAGGAATGCATTCTATTTTATTCACAACCGTGGTTCGCTAGACTGGCTTTGAGTGGCCTCTGACCCTCAGAGCGATCATGGAAAGTTTCTGTTTGGGCTATCTTTTCTTTCTTCTTTCTATTTTCAATGCTGTATAAAGGGAAACACAGTGTGTCTGTGTGCATTGTGTGTCTCTGTGTGTGTGTTTGTGTGTGTGTGTGTGTGTGTGTGTGTGTGTGTAGCTTGATATACTCTTTAATGCTGCAGCCCCAGGAGCCTCCCTTGGTAACCCATTAAATCACTGTCCTTTCCTCCCTCCTATTGACAACTCTCCAGCGACTCCTAACGCTATGGGCAGCTTTGCCTAGTTTAGTTTTTTTTTTTTTAAAGATTTATTTTATTTATTATATGTAAGTACACTGTAGCTGTCTTCAGGCATTCCAGAAGAGGGCGCCAGATCTCATTAAGGATGGTTGTGAGCCACCATGTGGTTGCTGGGATTTGAACTTATCACCTTCGGAAGAGCAGTCGGGTGCTCTTACCCGCTGAGCCATCTCACCAGCCCCCAGTTT
>CACVCL010033183.1:0-10191 GCA_902729485.2 Mus minutoides | reverse complement strand
AAAAAAAAAAAACAAAAAAAAAAAAACAAAGGAATGCTGTTTTGTTTCATTCTAATTAATATCATTAAAATGGAAAGGGACCACATGGACGGGGCCTGCCTGTTTGCATGTTAAGTGGGAATCCCTCCTTGAAGACGTTTTGGCACCATCCAGGGATTAAACTGGCACTTGTCAGCCTGTTGTCATGAAGACCGCAGAACTTGCCCCTCCTCCGTCTTGTCCAGCGGAGATTCATGCCAGATGCCCAGAATAAAGGGCTGTGTTTCAAAATCTTGACAGTCAGCAAAGTGGGGAGGGTGTGTTGCAGAGAGAGACACGGATGGTCTCAGTGTTCTGGAAGACTTGAGAGTCCTGGAATGTGTGTTTTGAACATCAATTGTTTCATGGTTGGGATGGAGTTGCTCTCAGATTCTCAGTTCAGGACCCTTGCATGGGCTGAGTGAGCTTTGTCCAGACCACACTGTGTTTGTAAATTCAGGACAATGTAGTTGAGTTTTAACATTAAATACAATGAATTTATGAAACTCTTGGGCAAATGGATGTATCTGGAGAATAGCATCCAGAGTGAGGTAACCCAATCACAAAAGAAGTCACTTGATATGCACTCACTGATAAGTGGATATTAGCCCAGAAACCTAGAATACCCAAGATACAACTTCCAAAACACAAGAAAATCAAGAAGGAAGACCAACACATGGATACCTAATTCCTCCATAGAATAAAATATCCATGGAAGGAGTTGCAGAGACAAAGTTTGGAGCTAAGATGAAAGGATGGACCATCCAGAGACTGCCCCACCCCAGGATCCATCCCATAATCAGCCACCAAACACAGACACTATTGCATACGCCAGCAAGATTTTGCTGAAAGGACCCTGTTATAGCTGTCTCCTATGAGGCTTTGTCAGTGCCTGGCAAATACAGAAGTGGATGCTAACAGTCATCTATAGGATGGAACACAGGGCCCCCAATGGAAGAGCTAGAGAAAGTACCCAAGAGCCAAAGGGGAGGATCCCCAGAGCTCATGTCTCTAGCTGCATATGTAGCAGAAGATGACCTAGTCAGCCATCATTGGGAAGAGAAATCCCTTGGGCTAGTAAACTTTATATGCCCCAGTACAGGGGAATGGCAGAGCCAAGAAGTGGGAATGAGTGGGTATGGGAGCAGGGCGGGGGTAGGGTATCGCATTTGAAATGTAAATGAAGAAAATATCTAATAAAAAAGTTTCAAAATAAGAGTTTTAAAAGGCTTCTTAAAAAGCGCCAGCAAACATGTTTTTGTTTGTCTGTTTGTTTGTGTCACTGAAATAAACACAGATGAGGTTAACAAGAAAGGATCTTTGTTTGAAGTTTAGTGTCTGTGTGCTGAAGTCAGTCTCCTGTGCCTGTGTCCCTGCTAGAAGCTTGGGGATCACGTGCTGAAGAACTGCTCAGAAGACATTGGTTTTCTTGCTCTTTTCACTGCTGTTTAGAAAATCTAAGAGAGTACTGCTATTCACCTTATTATTCTATCTTAGTAAATGATAAGATGACAGTAAAGCTTGAATTTTTTAGTTCATCTTTTAATACTGTAAGACAATGATTTAATTATGGATCGATTCAAACCTTGGTCCTAAGAATCTCTAGCTTTTAAAATAAAATTCCATGGACAAATTTATTAACTCCAGTCAGTTAAATCTATTTTTAATAAACTTAAAGAAACATTTTATTATTATTTTTTTTACTATATCAGGCTCCAGGATGAAAAAGTGAACATGCAGATTTTAAAATTTTAAAGTTTCCCTCTGTAGTAATTAATGTTGAGATAGGATTGCAAGAGTTTGTTGAGTATGCAAAAACTAGCTTAAACTAGTTAAGCTTAAAGGGGTTTGAATCAGTTAATTATCTAAAGATTGTCATGGTTTCCTAATTTCTCATTTTGACAATGCTAATTGTCATTTTGACAGGGTCTGGAATCAAATAGAAAACAGGCCTTCAGTCAGTTGTGTGAGGAGTTATCTTGATGACGTTAGTTGATGTGGGAAGAGGCATGTAAAATGTGGGCAGAAACTTTCCCTGTGCAGAGGATCCTGGAGACACAGCTAGGTCTGAAGCAGCATCCATCCACTCACTCATCCTTCTGCTTTCTGTTGTGGATGCCATATGACCAGCTGCCTTTGCTTCCCCACCGTGATAAATACTATCTCTGAACTGTGAGCCAGAATAGCCCTCCTACTCCCTTTAGTTTCTTTAGCTATTCTACCAGTGTATACTCCAGAGCCTGGACTAAGCAAAACAGTAGGAATTAATTTCATCACATGTTAATCTAGAAAATAGGCATCTCTAACAATTTCCTAATGACCACTGAGCTCCAATATTTGGTTTACAAAGAAAACTCATAGCAATGGTGAGAATACTCAGTATTAATTTGTATCTGTCATAATTATCATCTGTTGTCAACTTCACACAAATCGAGGTTCACCTAGGAATCAAAGCTTTCAACTGGATAATGATGTCTATGAGGTTGGCTTATGGAACCTCTGTGAGACACTTTCCTAACTGATTTTATGGGATCTCAACCCACCATCAGTGTTGCCATTTGTAGGTAAACGGGCCCAGGCTGTATAAAAAAGGTTAGCTGAGCCAGCCACAGGGAGTAAGCCCTCAGCAGCATCCCTCCATGGTTGCTCTGTCACCCAGGCTCTGGCAGGTCAAGGTAGATTATTGAACAAAAGTATCCTGAAAAGCTCCTAATTAGCAGTAGAAATTTTATATTAACAATTTCAATGAAATCCAACCTCTCCACAGTGTGAGATTTAGAAAATTGTTTGCATAGCTTCCTGTGGCATATCCTGGTTCCCTTTTCTCTCTTTCAGTGTGTGTGTGTGTGTGTGTGTGTGTGTGTGTGTGTGTGTGCGTGCGCACGTGCGCACATGCACTCACTTTCCTCTTTCTCCTTTTTTTGTATACTCATAAATGTTAATACATTATATTTAATGTTCTGTAAGCATAAAATTATATATGAAACATTTTTCATATATAGATGGACTAGGAAGTAGAGGCTAATTCAAATTTGCTCACAGGTTTATGCAAAAGCTATTAATTGCAATATTTAACAAAGGAAAATATAATTGACTTTGTTGTTATTGTTAAAGTATGGAATATTATCTTGTTTTCCATCTAAATAGGGAGGAATTAATTTAAGAAAGATACACCATATTCTTTTTATATCAGGATCTTGAAATGAGACTGATAAAAGCCACGCTTACTGTTGTCTGTACCTAGTGGCTGCTTTCAAGCCATGGGTCTGATGCATTTATTATATAGTGAGGTAAGGATTGAGTTATAGCTATGGTTTGAACATTTCCGAAAAGCTTCTGTTGGTGGAGATCCAATCCCTAGTCAAGACTATCATTAACTATCACCTTCTAAGTGATGAAAAAGCTTAACTATATTTTCAGCTCAGGGATTTTTAATGACTAATATGAAATTAACCTATAACTGCAAATGTTTTAAATGAATATGAACTGAAATTACTAGACAGGGATTTCAAACTTCTTACATTGTCTATACCAGGCACTTTGTCATGGACAACTTCTGAAGGTTTTGCAGGAGCTGAAAGCACCTGTTGCTTTCAGTCCCATGACAATATTCCCAGGGCTGTTACAGTGGTTATATGGACTGCAAATGCCAAAAATTCTTGAGGGATTTTACAGTGTCTTTGTTTCTTCTGAGACTTTCTTTTGTTGTTCTATAAATCCCAGTGTCCCAGGAACCATTTATACTCTTAAGTCAATTTAATAATGGCGATAGAAGCTGTTAACCAAAGCTGCCTATGGATTTTGCAATTTGAATACTTTTGTTAGCCCATGGAATACCACCAAAATCCTGTTCGACTGACAGAGGAAATAAATATATCTATTTTATCTTCAGGTTGAAGAGGGACCTCCCCACCCCATCTCCCCCTCTTGAAATGCTTTTTATTTATTTATGTTTTTGCTCACCTGTGCTTCATTTCTAGACCCACTAGCTAACATAAACAATTTTAATTACTTGGTTCTGAAAATGTTTGTTGAAAAGAAATTTATATTACTGTCAGTGTTGTAGCAAATTGCAGTTATGTGGAAACAGCTGCTGCCGGCCTCAGGCATGCTCGGAGTGTCAAGGTATCCTACCCTTTGAGAGCTGAAGGTCACGGACCATAGGTCACGAAGTTCCTGCTCTCCACCACTCACTTGTTTTCCTTTTGTACAGCTTGTATTTCATCTTTACTCCTTACCCAGTGTTCCCCTTGAAGGAGTGGAGACATGTGTTTCTCCAATTTCTACTGGGAAAAAAAAAAAAAAGAACCCATTCATTTTAATTGAAACATTTATTTTTGAATAGCATATTCATCATTGGCTTCTTCCCCATTGAATTTATTTACAGATATTATTTGTATACGTTATATGTGTAAGTGAAATTACTGTTGGGCACATTTATACATAAGATTTTAAATGATTGCCTATTTTTTTTTTTTTTAGGAAATAAGAAATATCTTTGTTTTGATTACCATGAATAATATAATGAGCCCAGAATTAATTGTAACAAAGAAATTTAATGCAAAGTGCAGCTGCAACATTTTCTTTATATTTTACATATACAATATTGTAAATTCAATTTATTTTCAAAGATTCTAAACTAACTATATTAGGATATTATTTATCTGACTGTCAGAAAACAGACATTGAGAAGGATTTGTCTGGACAGGAGGGTTTTTAAGGTACAACTGGGGTAACAAAACCCATGAAAAAGAAATGTAGAAAACAAAATTAAGCCGAGTAGTAAGTCACATGACAATGGGTTTACTACATTGTCAGCTGACGCCATAAATTTATTTGAGCATTGGAATGCCTGTCAGCTGGGCTATGATGGCTGTACCATTATATCTCTACAATTATCAGGTTTCAGACAATATAGGCCACTTGGAAGTTGGGCAGTGACCTTGAACAGGTGTGATTTTATCAGAGGTGGTCCTTAGAGCTTGGTGTGCAAGCTATTATTACATGTGCAGTATGTAGGGTAACATGAACTTCATTGGAGCTCCGTTTGGTGATGCTTCCCTGACTACGTACACATATGTTTTATGGACTAAATATATGTAATTTATGCTTATGCTTTTATGTAGGTGTGTGTTCAGGTATTCTGGTAGGTACTATTTAACATTTTTAAAGCTTAACCATGCATATATAGTCTGGTGAGAATATGATTAAGTCTATATAGACAGATTGTTATATTAAAGTTAAAAATTGTGCCTTTAAATACAGTTAGAAAAGTACCAACCGTTGAAGGTGAAATAACTTTTTGATTTCAAACTAGAAAGTAAGGTTAAAATTTAAGTTTAAAAGGCCAGAGCTCTGTACAAAAAGTAAATATGTAAGATTTATTTCAATAGTCTTGGCTAATGTTTGAGTATTAACTGAAGCTATCATTGGATATTACGTGAACATATTGAAGGAAAACCTCCAATAAAGTGATTCTAGTAAAAGGTCTGTGGAATATGAGTCTAGATTTCATGAGTGGGATTACTGTTTTAAAGAATAATGGTACCAGAAGTTTCCCTTGCTGTCTCCTTTTTTCCATCATCTGAAGACAGAGCTGTACTGTGCACCATCCTCAGGCCCCTAAATTATCCACATCTTGATCTCATGTTCTTTGTGTTTTCCCAAACTTTAAGATACAAATCCCCATTGTTTATAATCTACCCCGTTTATGGTATTTTCTGGAATACCATAAAATGAATAGACCAAAACAACTAGTAAGTTAAAACAAAACAAATACACAAATCTAAACAAAGCCCTAGAGAAGAATGGCTAAGAAACTAAACTAATAAATTAAATGGACTTCTGGCATAATTAACCTCTGGCTGTAGCTGCTATATTACTAATAACATTGATGGTAAAATGCTAGAAGGCAAGAGATGAGAAAGAATAAAAAGAATTGTTTTATTGATTTCTGTAAAATACTATCTAGGAGAAATGGTTTACATAGAGGACCCAATAGTGAAGGGGAAAGGGAGATTTACTAGATATCACTGTGTGGTAAAGGGATCATTCTGAGTGATTCTCCTCCAGAACTGCATTCTGGAAAATTTCCATCCTCTCTAGGGGAAGAAGAGGGCAACTGGACTAAGAGCAAGGGAAGGTAATAGGGAAGTAAACAGAGAGGATAAGAGAAGAGTCGTGAAGTTGAGAGGATGCCAGGGAGTAGTCAATTGGCTTTCTCATTTCCAAGGTGCTTCTGTAAATTTCAAATCTTAATACTCCAAGGAAGCCTGTCCAGTGACTCGATTTTTCATTTGTCATTTGTACTATATGTTCACTGGTTGGTTTTAGACTTGGAAAAAGTCACATATCTACTGATAGGTTGATGCTGAAATTTAGGTTCTATTCTGTTTTCATAATAGATGTTTTTGGTAATTTTATTTTTGACACATTTCTGACACTTGTTTCAACTTAGAAATATCATTAGAAGTAAACTGATGAGAAAGTTTACCACAAAAAAAATCTAACAATAGTTAGTTTGCAGTTACTAAATAGTAAATGAACATGATTAGACCTATATAGTTTCTAAGGGGTCCCTTCACTGCAAAATCATTGCTTGGATATGCATAAGTGTACTTACAGAAGACATTATTGAGTAGATTTAAAGTCCTTGTCTTGCTTTTTACCTAAATATTATTCCACCCAGATATTTAACTTTGATCTTAATTATATAGTGCACTTAATTTTATTTAATTTAGAGCTATCCATTTGCTACTAGTGGATGCTCAATTGGTGTAATCTTTTCTGGATAAGACTGTCTCATATTTTCAGCTTTCCTTTAGTAGCCTATAGTTGCGGACCCCAGGGCATTTTTCTTCCAATTTACCATCCTTATTTTATTGTCCTGTTTCAGCTCATGTTTAGAAATTTATGTTGGTGAGACTAAGTGTATAGCTTCTGACATTCCTACTGGACAAAATTTCACAACAAACTCAATGTTTCTCTGACTCTCACAAACTTTTTTAGAAAGTGTAGAATTAATGGCAATCCCCAAATGTCAGAGATGAAAATCACTTTTAAGGCTCCTAGCAAATTGGAAAGCTTTGGAGGTCATCTTGGTAATATTTTAAAGAATGGACAGATATTTACAGAAGTTAACATAAATATATTATTCCAATGTTAAGTATTTAAATCTAATAAAATAATAGTGAAGAGCTAAATTTAGGTGATTAAGCAGGAACAAATATCTTGAACTCAACATTTATTACATGCCTTACAACCATTAAGATCATTAATTTATTGATTATTTAATGGCAAATGGTCTTTTCTGAAAATACACAACATTGACAGTAAATGATCACGTATGTTGTACTATGTCTGTGAATGTGTGCATGTATGTATGTATGTATATAATATAATTAACAAATAAAGAGATCATAAATTTTTGTAAGAGAACAAGGGAGAAGGGTATATAGTAGAGTTTATAGGGAGGAAAAGTGAGAGGGAAATGATGTAACTATATGATGATCTCAAAAAAAGTTGCAGAAAAGTTAAAAAATATTAGGAAAGTGAAAAACTGTCTGATGATTATAATCCTATAATTTTGACTTTGAAAAGGAAACCTTAGTGTCACAGTATGCAGATAGAGAACATAACCTGTACGTTATCTATCATGGATTGGATTTGGAAAGAAAATTTAGGTAGAATGCAGAGATGAGGCTTCTTCCAGGGACACAGACAAGCACACATTGTCTTTGAGCATCCTTTGTCAATCCATGCCTTTCTGGAGCAGTAAATAGGAGGTAGTGAATAAAAAGGTGGGATAATGTCGCTAAATTCCTAGCTTTTATATAGTACCTTCTGGGTGCCATGAAATCTGCCAAAGGAAAAACATAATTAATAATTCTACTCAGATGTGATGCCTACATACCACAGAAATGACCAATGACCGACATAGCAAGCTAGTCCCCAAAGTACAAAAGTAGCCTTTATATGTTATTGGTCGTCAACAACTGTCCTATTGTACTTACAGACCTCTCAATAGGAGGAAATGTATGCCCAGTCCTATAAAACTATTGCAATCTTAGTGGCTGCTGAGGCCGTAGAACCTAGAGGAAAACCTACTACTGCCAAGTCCCTAAACCAATGCAGTCTCTCACTGCACTCTTGAAATTTATCTTTATACCCAGAGATAAATGTAGTTCTCACACATCACCAAAGAAGCTTCTTTTACCAGTGCACTGATACCATCACAGGAAACTCCAACTGAAAAGTCAAAACGCAGAGAGCAGCTGCCCAATGTCAGGTACAGCCTGTGTCCAATCAATCAATCAATCAATCAATCAATCAATAAATAAATAACCTACACAAACTCCTGTATCTATAGATCAGGGAACACAGTAAGGGAACACTGTGAAAGGGTGTGTGCAAAGGTTTTAAGAGGCAGAAGATCTGAACTATATGTTGTGTCTTCGATGTATGAAGCTACTTTCATGACCTGTCAACAATATGGTACTTCACAGATTCCACCACTAAACATGGGAACGTGGTGAGGGAAACCTCACATGGTCTCATCCCTAGATGAAGCACTACTACCACTGAGAGAAATAGAGACAGTCTTCCCTGGTGATGAGTCCTGTAAATCATTATCTACTACTTCCTAAGAACATAGGTACAGGCAAGTCTGACTGGACCCATCAGGCTGAATTTAGGTGTATTTATTTGTTCATTTATATGTGTACATAAATATAATTTTTAAAAGGCCTTGAATTTGAGAGGGAGAGGAAGCATGGAGGGTATTGGAGGAATAAAGGGTGAGGGAAATGATGTAAATAGAGTACACATTTAAACAAGTAAAAAAAAAAAAAAAAAGATAATTCCACTTTTTCTATGGAAGAACAGCTTCCCTGTGTTTCCTTTAGTACAAATCTTGGTCTCCTGAGCTTTTAGTTCAAACCTTGACTTTATATTACTGATTTCTTATTCCATTATTGAAACTAAGAGCTACTAAAGAGAATCAAACTGTATGGTAGGTTTACTTTTTAAGGAAATATTGAGATGTTAGCTTATTCTGTCATTTAGCACCTTTTATAGTAGGAATTATACCTATACAAAATGTTACCATATTAAAAATTTTAAATGTACATTTATGGGTCATTAAATTTATTCCAGGGCTACATTACTAGCTCCATTTATTGCTATCTCCATTTTCTGTGTCCAGAGTATTTGCAACTCCCCTAACTGAAATTCTGTCTCCATTAAAAGCCCTTTACCCATCTCCAGTCTCCCACTACACATATACTATCTTTATGGTTTTGAATGTTCCAAGTATCTCAAAGAATTGGAGTTGTTGGTCTTTTTTACCTTTGTCCTACTTCATTTAGCATAATTATATCCAAAGTTCATTCATGTTGTAGAGATTGTTCCGTGTTTCTCCTCTTTAAAAGGGGACAAGATTGCACTGTATGTGGCTTTAGGTACTCTTCATAGGAAAGTGATAATCCTTCGTAAATGTGCATGTGTCCAACCTTCTCCTCTACCCCTTATACTCTGGGTGCCCATTCCATTTTCCCATTCAAAGTTTACAGTTGCCAATGACTTCCTTTTAGAAAAGTCTACCCATGGTATAAAGTCTTTAAGATAAATTATTTATTTTGATGAGATACATTCTTTATTATTAGAACACTGTTTATATGTACAGGAATGTGGTAACTATCTATATAAGAATTAATTTCTCTCTTTCTCTCTTTCTCCGTGTGTGTGTGTGTGTGTGTGTGTGTGTGTGTGTGCGTGCATGTGTGTATATGTATATGTGTTTGTGTCTGTGTGAATATGTGATGTGTGTGTTTTGTGTGTATACATCTCTGTGTGTATGTTTCTCTGTGTGCCTATATATATATATATATATATATATATATATATATATATATATGTTTGTATATATATGTGTGTGTGTGTGTGTATGTATTTATTTATATGTGTATACATGTATGTATATATATATATATATATAATATATATATATATATATATATATATATATATATATATATAGTGTATCTGTATGTTTGTATGTGCATGTGTTTGTGTGTATATGTTTGTGTATGTTATCTCCATGTCTACCCCTACCCCCAGTACTATGTTATAAGGACATGCTTCCATTTTCAGAATTTAGTGTGAGTCCTGGATATT